>JAXCGZ010009685.1:0-80000 GCA_037179515.1 Halocaridina rubra
TAAACCGCAAGAAACATAAGCAAGTGTTTCGTACGCAGGTACACGCCCAGGAGAGATGCCCAATAACTCCTCCCCGGAAGTAGGCGGGATTCCACTTTGAACCTGGCGTTGATTAGCTGGACTAGATCTCACTGATTTCATTGGAGAATTGGATGTTAAGCCACGCCCTGCCCCTGGGGGTATTTCAAGAGCCACCCGGGGCAGAGACAGTTAGTTAGAACTTTGCCAGGGGCACGAATAGATCATAGATTGTGATAGTCATAGGGTGGGGGCATTGAGGCATCGAAGTTGTGTTGTACTCTAGAATAAATATAAGCAAAGGATTCACTGCGTGTCCATTCTTACCTTGTACCCGTCTGGTACTAATAATTATAAGTATATATACGTAGGAGGAAAATCCCTACGTCAGTGGTGACACTAGGTGGGATAATAATAAAATCCCTACGTCACACAGCAGTAACCTCCCCAGTAAACAGCTTAAACTCTCTTGCCTGAACAAGGCTCCATCTGTCGAACTAACGAATGCAAGGCCAGCACACTGACACTGTACTAGTATAACCTTTAGATCTGAATCTTCCACTTCTCAGGACTCCAACCACATTCACGTAAAAAGTAATGACTTCTGTTGAGTCTTCAAGAGCCCTTGAAGTCCCTCAAAGTTTTCCCGAGTGCAAGTATTTGGCATGAAAATGTTGAACATGTGTTAAAACTAACTCTATATTGCGTGAAAATCTAAATTTTCTTATCTCTGGTGTAAAACTCGACTCCAACCCAGTTTTTTTTTTCAGAAAAAACATTAACACTGGCAAGTCAAAGGACAAGTCTGTACTCAAAAGATATAACATGGAATTTATATTTTTTGTGCCTGTTATTGTGCATGTTGATGTTCTGTTCAAACAAACACTATGTTATGAATGTGATTAAGTTCTGAATAAATCATTTTTGCTTGTAGTCACATAATGAATTCTGATTATATCTGGTTTTCTAATTTGAGGCCTTGACCTACACTGAATTAATTAAAGTATGAATGCAGTAAAAAAAAAAATAGATACAATATTCTTTAACTATGCAAAGACATCACTGCCAAAAAAGAAATATTATTTGTTGTGCAGTGGTGTTGTGTTGAGTACCTGACTTTTATCATTTTGGTTTATGTATTTACAGCCGTAAGATGCACTGGATTACAAAATTGTAACAAATATATAGCTCTACCATATTGTAATGAATGTGACTATAATGAAAAATACCACACATGAAACCTTTGTGGTTAGGATCGTTTTTTCGAGTTTGAAAGATAGACCAGGTATTGGTCATATTAAGGCATGTAACAGACTATCCTGAAATCTTAAGTTTTAATATGACTTCAATAAGGTTGTCAGTAAGGGGATCCCAGTAGCTCCGCTGCGATGAGCCTGAGTCGGGATACGCCTACCGCAGGTATTTAAGAAGGGCATGCAACCTTAATCCTAATTATTGCTCCAACATATCTGTGTGCATAGCCATTTGACTGGGGACTATTTCAGACATAAAATGGTGCAACTGTGAATTCCAATAAGGTAGTTAACTTTGGATTATGGAAAAAAAGAGCAAATGAGAAAATTTTTTAAGAGGGTATATATTCTTTGTAAAACGTGTGTTTTGAAGTGCGTAATGGGTAACCATCGCTAAAAGAGGTAAGAGGAGTGATTGAGGTGCATTAACGTCGGGAGAATTGTGTTCTGACTCAGCTACCTCCCTTAAAAGGGGGATTGCAGCCATTGTATAAGCATGTATCATTACTGTACAGACTCATTGTGCTTTTTCGTATTTCTTTAGACTTGAGATGATATTTTGACTAGCACTATGAATTTCTGGACATAAGGCATTCAAGTATAGTTTTAACCACATAAATCTAGCCCTAAAAAGGAATTTACAAACTTCAATTTTCACATAAGTATATGTGTTTGCCATTTTGTGTGTCACTACTAATTCCCATTCAAATGGGGAGGGTAATAACAGGTTGGAGTTGGGGAAATAAAGCTGGATTCCCTTCTTAATGCTCAGCAGTAGGCTAAAACACAGGATTGTCAATTCCTAAGCTAAGAGCTCTAACACTAAGCTACCACAGTTCCCCACATAAGTATAAACAGCATCCATATAATGTTTTTTTCAGGATGTAATACCAGTCTAGAAAATCTCTAAAAAGAAGTATTCAAGATCCAGTAACATACGATGAGTCACTTACTCTTTGTTCAAAACATAGTCAACGAGCCATCTCTTCATAACGTAGAGGTGGGAATCAGAAAGGGATGTTGAGACATCAAGTGACCTGGCATTCTTCATAACACGACCTGAGAGGGTTAATACTTCATCATAATCACCACCAGCCACAGTAAACATGAGACGATCAGTTTCACTCTCAGTGCATATGACATCACTATCTGGAAACAAACATATAAATCTACATGACATCACCATCTGGAATGTATAAATCTATATGACATCACCATCTGGACATATAAAGCTATATTACAACACTATCTGGAACAAACACTTATAAATCTGTATGGCATCACTATCAGGAAGAAATACTTATAAATCTTATGACATCACTATCCAGAAAAACACCTTATAAATCTATATGGCATCACTATATGGAGCACACCTCTTATAAATCTATTTGACATCACAATCTGGAACAAACAAATGATAAATCTATCTCCAAAATAATTCACAAATGAGTACGAAAATAAGTTACTGAATTGTATTCTACATTGCCTGTATTCTAAACTGCCTCTCCTGTAAGTTGTAAGATGGATAAATATCTACTGTGACTTACTTATTGTAGGTTTTGTTTTAGGTCCAGGAGGAACAGCCTTTAAAAAATCCACCTGCTGATTGGCCGTTAGCATTGTAAGGGCTGCACCTCTTGCCCTATGCTGATTCAAGATGGACTGTAGCTTTACATCAGTTATTAGATCACTGGTGATTATCACTACATCATCAACACTGTGCTACAGGAAACAAAAAACAGTTCACAAGCAAACGCTGTAATTACTATGTTGCACAAGGTAGAAATATCAGGGAGTCTGCGTAAAAAGTAATTCTGCCGTTACATCAAAGGTCAATATATAATTAATAATTTATTAATAAATTAGGTTTCCGACCTGCCTGGCTGGTGCAGTAAATTCAAACTGTGCGCGCTGAACAGTTTGTGAGCCTGGCAAAAGTCACACAGCATTGCTGTATACCTACATACTGTATCAGTTGATCTTTTTATTTATTTATTAGTTTATGTATGTGGTTATTTGAAGGAATTAGACTTAATTTACTTACAAAATTACCAAATACATTGCCGTAAATATGATCTTTATTCAAAAAAGTTTGTTGAGGTTGGCAGAAGTATAGTCACAAAGCATTGATGTACTGCATCCGTATATACTGTATCAAGTTAATGGTTTTATTTATTCATCTGTTTATGCATTTGGTTATTTGAAGGAATTAGACTTAATCTAATTACAAAATTACCAAATACACATCTGGAAATACGATCTTTCTTATGCGAAAAATTGCGTCAAGGTTGGCTGAAAAATAGTAACAAGACATTGCTGTATGAGTATATACTGCATCAAGTTAATGATTTTATATATTTATTTGTCTAAGCATTTAGTAATCTGAAGGATTTAGACTTAATTTACAGAAGGTCCCCAATTTACGTCGGGGTTCCGTTCCTGAAAGCTGACTTAAAGTGGATTTCGACTAAGGTCGGAACACACCTATAATTCAAGTGGAGACTGGGGCAGGTGAGTTTGGAGAGGCAAAAAAACATACAGTACATAATCTAGATATAATCTACGTTCTCATTGTACAAAATAGTAAAATTACATTACATGTACAGCATACTAAATATAAAAGTACTTAAGCACTACAGTAATACAAAACTGTACAGTACAATATGTCCTAATTTTGCTCTCAAAGCTCCATTTCAGGTATCTTAATGCAAAATTTATCACTAATGCTCTCTAATTAAGTATTATTATTACTATCACTGTATTATCATCATTAATTTTAATATTACTACTATTATTATTATCATTACTATTATTATTATTATTATTATTATCTGTTCACTTGTTAGCTATACAAGTATTTCTGTTCACTGTAAGTGTATTACTCTCTTACTTATTTATATGTCTACTTATAGGTGTACTCTTAGTTTTGTAAAAGAATAGCCATTGTATAAAAATGGAAATAACTGTTTGTTTGTTTGTTACTCATGCCTAATTATTTCTGCAAACACAGGGAAACTGTTTTGCTGCTTTCTCATCACCACTAGCTAGCAGCTGCACCTTGCACCCTTAGGTTATGCAAGTTAGCATGACTTAAAATGATTAAACCAAACCCTACTGGCCACAAACTCCACTTTCACTCCCTTTTCCGAGCTTTTTACTGTTTTAACTTTAGTTTCCATGGTGATGGCTTTTCTTTTCTTGTAGCACTACCATCATAAATATCACCACTACGCTTGGGAGACATAGTAATATCAGTAACGAGAGATATGAATGAGAGAGCAGACAAAGACACAATATGACTGGTGAGCGTAAACTAAGCTGTGGTTCTTCTTCTTTAAATGAAGAAGACACCGGATTCTTACACAATGCTCAACAAACTAATTTGAATAAAATAGTATTACAAGCTCCCAAAGGCGGACGCCTTCAAATACCTCGGCTCCTACGTAACGAAGGATGGAGACCTAGAGAGAGAGCTTGATCATAGGATCCAGGTAGCGTGGAACAGCTGGAAGAGAACATCAGGGGTGCTATGTGACAAGAAAATCAGTGCTAGAGTGAAAGGAAAAGTGTACAAGTCAGTTGTGAGACCAGCGTTGCTGTACGGAGCGGAGACGTGGCCGGTGAAAAAGGTTCAAGAAAGGAAGATAGATGTCGCAGAAATGAGAATGCTGAGGTGGATGTGTGGGGTGACGAGGGAGGACAGGATACGAAATGACCGGACCAGAGGTACAGTGAAGGTGGTGGAGGCGTCGGCGAAAGCGCAGGAGAGGAGATTACAGTGGTTCGGTCATGTGAAGAGGAGAGAAGAAGACTACGTGGGTGTGAGAGTGATGGAGATGGACGTGGAGGGCAGACGTAGACGAGGAAGACCTAAACTACGGTGGAAGGACCGACTGAAGGAGGATCTCACAGAGAGACAGCTGGAGGAGGAGCAAGTGATGGACCGGAACCAGTGGAGACGACTAGTGAAGAGATGCGACCCCATATGAAAATGGGAACGCAAATAGAGGAAGAAGAAGAAGAAGTATTAATGGCTATGTGTTTGGTATTTTCTTTTAAATTCCATATAATCATTTAATATAACCAAATATATAAACAATAAAATAAACAAAGCCATTAAATTGATAAATACGAATACAACTGTGCTGTTAGCTGTGTATTCAGTGTATTTTGAATAAATCGTATTTACAGCTATTTTACTTTTTTTTTAAATTCAATATAATCCTTCAATATAACCAAATATATTAACAAATAAATAAATACTGCCACTATATTGAAAAATACGAATACAGCTGTGCTGCTAGCTGCGTATTTGTATGTATCTCGAATAAAATCGTATTTACAGTTATGTGTTTGTTTTTAAAAATCAATATAATCCTTCAATATTTTTTTATTTGTTTTTATGAGTGCGACATCGGGACAGGCAAAAACTGCCCTAATCAATAAAGGATTAGGCACGAGAAAACACCAAGACGAAGGAAAAGAAAAAGGTTAAGGACAAGCCAGAGATGTGGAAATATCGCACAAAGGAAAACGACAGACAGAAAAAAACAGTCAAAGTACAGAGGACCCAGAGATATGGAGGATGGGCCCTGAGATGACGATAGATCCACTTCTTGAAGGATGAAAGGTCATAAGAATTAGGAAAGACAGAAGGAGGAAGAGAGTTCCAGAGTCTGGAGGTAGATGGGAAGAAGCAGTAGCTGCACCGACCAATCCGCGAGCTACAAATCTCCACACAGTACCTGTGAGATGAGGCTGCTTGGCGAGAGTTACGCGGCCTCAGCAGTGGGGGAGGGATGCAACTCGCCAACTCATCAGAGCAGTAATGGAAGTAGTAGCGATAGAAAAGACAAAGGGAAGATATCTTACGGTGAAGAGAGAGAGAATCAAGATTAGAAGTAAGAGAAGAATCATTAATGAGTCTAACTGCCTTAGATTCAATATAACCAAATATATAAATAAATAAATAAATAAAGCCATTAGCTTTATGAATACAAATACAGATGTGCTGCTAGCCGTATATTCATGTATATAAAATAAAATCATATGTACAGCTATGTAATTGTTTGTTTCTTAAATTCAATATAATCCTTCAATATAACCAAATACAGTCACCTCCCTATTTACACGCGTTTATGCTACGCAGAATTGAAATAACGCCTCCAAAAAATAATAGTAAAAAAAAAAACAAAATGTGTGAGTAATGTGCACAAGAAAAAAGCGGGAAAAAAAAGGTTAATATTTTTAACTAAGCAATCGCCTAGGAGGCAGTTTCCCGACATGCTGCCATGAGCTTCAGTCTCTCTTCACCCAGCATACTGTGTGGATATATTGTTTGTTCTAACTGTTGTTGTGGTAAGCTTTGTGTTTCCTATGTTTAACTGTGAAATTTTTTACATCTATCATGGCCAGTAAACGCAGTGGAAAAGACTGTGGAAATGCTTCTACTCCCAAAAGAGTGAGAAAGGCAATGAACCTTGAAAGTGTTGGCCCGAACGGGACCCTGACAGAAAATGGGGACCCTTGTATGTTGTTGCTTGCCAGTTTATATGCCACTATAAATCCCCAATTCGAATGGGGGTTGATGAAAACAGGTTGGAGTTGGGGACTTAAGCCGAGATGCCTTTCCTAACATCCTGCAGTGAGCCCGAACACAGGTTTGTCACTTCCCAAGTCAAGTACTCTAACAGCTCCGCTACCAAGATTTCCACAAGGTAGAAACGTATAGTGAGTTATTTAGCAAGTGTTCAATTTTTAAGTGTAGCTTAACTATACTTTACATACTATATAAGAGTTATATATAATTTTTTTTTAAGAAAATATTAAAGCTTGCCAAATTAGACAAATTAAAGCAGATTATACAGACCATTTAGTCCAAAAGTAAGAATATATTTTGAACTTCAGTGAAAATGCAATACATGAAAATATTAATAATACATGCATTAAAGTATATAAGAAGTTTTAACATATATTTATATTCAAATATGGATATGCCAGGCTAGGAAGAGATAATGTTAGTAAGTAAAAAGTGCATTATGTGTCGCATTTAGTCCCTATTCAAATGAGGATGGACACAGACTCTCTAGTCTACCAGTGAGCTATTGTGGCCCCCTGAGGAGATAATATTAGTAATATGAGTAAATATAATAATAAATTCAACTAATAACAAAGCATAAAGAGTATAATACTATAATGGATTTTGCCAGCTTCTAAGTGTACTGTACATTGAGTCTATTTCCACCACTGTTTACATAGGAATACTGAGACAAATAAATTGGTGCTTTATCAGCTGCACATGCAATGCAATTTAACTTACACAGGACAGTGTATATCGTACATTTGTCAAAAGTCTGTGTTCAACAGATAATCTAATGCAATTTAACTGACACAGGACAGCTTAACAATGCAAATCAGCCTTCTGGGCATGAAAACTATGTCTTACTTTGATTTTTGCAGAAATATGTCTCAGCGAGTCTGCTGTTCCAGGATCATCTGACGTGTTCACTGTAGTAATATCCAAATTCAGTTTAAGTCCATACTGTTCAACCACTTTCCTCATCCTTTGATCAACATCCTTGCTCACAACTACAGTTGCCTCTAATGAAGCAAAATGAGAAAAAGATAATAATTCAATACTGTTCACTAGGTGGGGAAGAATACCTCCTTCGTAGTACCTTGCTTCTCATAACAGGCAATTAAATGGAAAAAAGTGAAGGAACTGGGAGTCCTCTCCTTAGTATTTTTCTCCTGCTCTGCATGTTGTAACAGATGACAAAATGGGGAGAGTGAGATGGATTGATGGATGGATTCGGTTTTACGTCACGAACTCCCTTTTCTACTAAGCGCTAGGACGGTTGCCTTCTTACAAAGAACTTGTTTTGGCAGATGTAATCGTTACCCTGAGTGTATGCCCTTACTAACCTCAGTCTGTGACGGGACGCAAACCCTCGACCTGTCGCCTCAGAGTCGCAGGCGTTACCATTTTGCCACAGAGACTACTAAAATGGGGAGAGTGAGAGTGACAAGAAATCCTCTCCATTATATTTTTCTCCGGCAAAGGGGGATTATGGATTTTGTATATAAATATCTAGATAACTTACTGAGCTGCAGTATACTCTACAAGAAGGAACTGGATATGGCATTATATATTTCATTCTCTATCCAAGTTTGTCATTCCCAACAGATCTCCTCAAATATGAGGGGAAGAAACTATCAGGGACCCTTGCTCATATAACTGTTAGCATGCCAAAAACCAATTGTCCCAACTAAAAAACAAAATATGAAGCAAATCTGCTTAGATACGATACCTACAAGGTAACAAGAGAAATAGCAGGAAAAGTACGACTTCCTAGAAATAAGGTACAAAAGATTATGCAAATCAGATCATATCAAGAGGGCAAGTCAACGCATGTAACTTTCCAATGAGTCTGGGACTAGAAAGGCATTAAAAATTCCTCTAAAACCAGTTTGAATACAAATCACACTTTGAATATCTCAGCACTTTTGGACTAAAGGGTGGCCATAATTCCCTCTCCCGTACCACCACACTGCAAGCTAGGCACAGTTCATCTGCCAAAGGCCCAACACACACACACACACAAAAACTGTAGGTCTAAGCAGTAATGGCTTTGCCAATGAAGATGTGGTTCTGTTAATGACCCTTCAAATGTAATATCCCACTCACTAAACTTGTTGAGAAACATCAGACATGTAAATATACTATGGTTTTTTTATCCTAAAGGGGTTTATCAAGAGATACTTTATAATCCATTTTGGGGATCCAACTCAGGACCTATTTAATGTAAGCTAGGGGCTGAGTTGCCAAAGAGTTCAACAATTATGAACAATTTTACAGCAGTAAATTACTGCATATCTAAAATCACATGCAGCGATGCATGGAGGGGTTAATATGGAGGTGAGTCACAAACCGAAGGAAGCGAGTAAATGTCTAGGTGTGATGAAATATAATATGTGAAATAGGTAACTGGGACCGAATAAATAATGAGAGGCTTGTGTGAAGTGAATTTGCCTGTGGCAGTGTATAAACCAAGGCAAGGGAAGAAGAGAAGAACTGGATGACAGTAATGGAGATGTGGTATGGGAGATATGTGACAGGTGTGTCAGGAATGAATGGAATGAGAAATGTGGAGAAGAGGTAAAGAATGGACATTTTTTAAAACAGATATGTAAAGGCAATTTCATGAATAGAGCAGATTCTTATGAAGATGTACATGATATGTTCTCAGTTCAGGAAGATGAATACATGCTAATAAGTAACAATGAGCGAGATTGATCACAAAGTTTGGATGTTGGCTTGTGCCACCTTGGGTATATAATGTGGTATGATATAAATGAACACAGCAACGTATACATGGGATTTAAAGAAATGCATATGTCACACCAAACAGGATTAGTTTTCTAAATTGTACAAACATGCATTGGAATATAAAGATTTTTTTTTTTTATGAGTGCGACACCGGGACAGAAACTTCCCTAATCAATAAAGGCCCGGGCACGAGAAAATACCAAGACAAAGGAAAAGAAAAAGGTTAAGGACAAGGCAGGGATGAGGTAATGTCACGCATAGGAAAACGACACACTAGAAAAACAGTCAAAGTACAGAGGACCCAGAGATATCGAGGGCTAGGCTCTGAGATGATGATAGATCTGCTTTTTGAAGGATGAAAGGTCATAAGAAATAGGAAACCAGAAGGAGGAAGAGAGTTCTAAAGTCTGGAGGTAGATGGGAAGAAGCAGTCGCTGCACCGACCAATCCACGAGCTACAAATCTCCACACAGTACCTGTGAGATGATGCCACTTGGCGAGTGTTACGCGGAAGTAGTGGCGATAGAAAAGCGAAAGGGAAGATACCTTAAGGCGAAGAGAGAGAGAATCCAGATTAGAAGTAAGAGAAGGATCATTAATGAGTCTGACTGCCTTAGATTAAACCCTATCAAGAAGATAAGTATAAGAAGCATCCCAGATGTGTGAGCAGTATTCTAAGCAGGGACGGTTAAGACATTTATAAATTTTAAGTAACTGCAAAGAGGAAAAGTAAAGACAAAAACGAAACAAAACCCCCAATTTTTTGGATGAAGATTTAGAAATTTGGATTATGTGATTCCTCCAAGACAAGTTAGAGGCTATATGGATTCCTAATATGTTGACAGAAATAAGAGGGTAAAATTCGTTAGTTTCGAAGACAATAGGGTTATCAGGAGGAGAAGAAGATAAAGAGATAGACAGAAACTGTGTCTTGGAGGCATTGAATTTAATTAAATTTTTTGTGCCCCACTCAGATACTCTCTGCACATCGGAGTTAAGAGTAGAAGAAAGAGTGATACGAGACTGACTACGAGTAACAGATGAAGGTTGTGCGGAAAAGGCAGAGGAAAAGTGAAGGGTAGCATCATCAGCAAAGGCATAAAGAAGAGAGGAAGATGGGGATTTTAGAAGATCATTTATGAAGAGAAGGAACAGAGCAGATGAAAGAAAAAAGCCCTGTGGAACACCACCGGTACCAGAGAAAGGGCTAGATGTCGCGCCATCAACAACTACAGATAAAAAACGGTCAGTAAGAAAACTGGAAATCAGAGAACAGAAGGAAGGGGTAAAGCCATAGGCAGGGAGTTTGGCCAACAGAGCCTTGTACCAGACTCTGCCAAAAGCCTAAGAGATATCAAGGGCGACAACAAAGCACTCCCCATAGTTCCTCAGAGAAGATGACCATACATGAGTAAGATAGGACAGGAGATCAGCAGTGGATCTTGCCTTGTGGAAGCCATAATAGTGATCGGATATAAGTGAGTTAGATTCAAGGCGTTTTAAAAAGTGAGCATTGAGCAAAGTTTCGAAAAAGACGGCAAAGCATGAGAGCCAGTTCAACTGCAAACTCCTTGAGGAACCTTGCAGGGATACCATCGGGACCAGATGCCTTGTTCGCCTTTAGCGAGCGAAGAACCTTATGAACTTTGCGTGAAGAAAGAATAAGGGAGGGCATAGGGTTAGAGAGGGGTAAAGATTGAGGAACAGGTGCACTGGAATCATTTATAGAAGAGTTTGCAGAAAAATGAGAGCCAAAGAGAGTGGCTTTTTCAGTGGGAGAGCAAGCTATAGAACCATCAGCATGAATGAGAGGGGGAAAGCTTGAGTTACAGAAGTTTTTGGAGAGGTTTTTGGCTACGGACCAGAAGCATTTGTCAGTGGGAGAGGAGTTAAGGTCATCAACTTTCCTTCTTATAAAAGAAGCCTTAGAACTTCGAATCTGAGCAGTACAGTGATTCCTAGCTACAATAAAAGCAAAGCGAGTTAGCTCGGAAGGAGAGGCTTGGTAAGATCAGTGTGCCCAATTCCTAGCCTGGATAGCCATGGAGCAGGCACAGTCAAACCAAGGTTATCATCCTGTCAGCAAATTATCATGTATCAAGTCTACACACTTTATACATATGTACCTGAGAATCCTGCTTCTTGCAGAAGATGTAAAGGATAACAGACCATAGGTAAGGTTCCTAAACTTAAGAGACACTTAGGGTTGTGGTTTGTCAAGGTAGTCATTCTCATTCCTGGACCAGCAGCCAGGACGATTGCTTGGGCCTCCAACTTCATTATTCTGAAAAGCAAATAACGAAAAGTAAATGAATGGCGATGATAGCAGCCTCTATTTCTTCATAAGACAAAAAAAAATTCCCCTCTTTTTACAATATCAAGTGCTCATAAGGGGTAAAACACAACACAATACTGCACACAACTTACCCAAGCGTAACCTAGCATTGTAATAAGCATTTTCTTTATATAGGGAATGACTGTATTCAAAATTTTCCTGCAGCTAAAATATGCATATACATAAATAACATCATAGTCAACAAAAGTACTTCAACATCCAGTCAATCAATGAGAACACAACTGTATGTCCAACCTCCCGATATACATCACTCTGAATTTTTTTTCCCCATATGGATCGACCTTGGATGTGATCTGGGCACCGCCCAGCCCTTCTGAGCTACCTAATGAGGCTGGATGACACCGTCAGTGATGTTTGTCCTGGATGTATCACATCACTCATAAAATCAAAACATATTATAGAAGATTATACCCCACACAACCACATACACCAACATCGCAATATACACTCCCTGAGAGCTCTGTCGTATGCGAATTCACTTATAGTTACGAATGAGGCTCATCCATTTAGCTTACATTATCTCTACAATCCTTCTATGAATTGTAGAGATAATGTAAGCTAAATGGATGAGCCTCATTTGCAATTATAAGTGAATTTGCATACGACCATTGACCTACAGGAATAAATCAAGGGTATTTTTTACCATTACACCCGACTCTTCTCCAACTACTTTATGCTGCTTAAGTAGGTCTTGATATTTTGATACCTTTGTGTTTTTAGAAAGAATCATATCTTTAAAATCGTCGTGAATTACATGTTTTTCGGTTAGATTAAGACAGGTTTAGCTAGGTTGTTAGGAGAGATTTGGTTAGGCTAGGATTAATTTCCAATGATTTTGAGGCTTGGTATTATTTTAGAGGAATATGACTAAGACAATAATAATGAGCCTCACATTAACATGGTGCGGCCTCTTAATAATAAAGGGACGAAAATTAAAAAATTAAGCCATATTTGGTTTGTTTACGAAGTCTGAGTCGTGAAAACTGTCACACATTAGCACCTGATCCGATTTTATTCTAATGCATTAGTTGACTTTTGATGCATTTCTTTATTGTCATTTTTTTTTTTTTTTTTTTTTTTTAATGAATTATGGGCTAATTACTTGTAAGCTTTATTTTCATTGGTCCTTTTCAGCCAATCACGAACATTCTTTCTTCGTTTCTCTTTCTACTAATTTTTGTATCATGGCCGATCCGAGTCATCTCTGTACCGGCTGTAGTTACGATCATTTTTCCATAATTGCTAAATTCCATGGTGAATATTAAAGTAAAGACAAGCAAGCAATCACACACTGCCCGCAATGTAATTCTAAATTATTATTCACTAAAGAAGAACATGTGTGGTACTGCTCTAATTCTCTGCTGGTTCCCAAGAAGAAAAAACGTAGGAGGTGTGGTTATAAAGTTAGTGATTATAAGAGCAGTTTCTTGGACCATTCTCATTCACAACCTTGGAAACTCCTTTTCGTCAATCACTGGTTACATAAAGTTTGGGATAAAGGTGAATGTACATTTTCACAGTATTTTGAATATGTACCCCCAAGGAGAGTCCGGGGGCATAGCCCCGGTTAATGAAAAAATAACACTAAGGGGGTCCTGGAGGAAAGCCCCAGGTTAGGCCAGACGCGTCTCCCTAGTTTAGGTTTGGTTAGGACGCACCAAAAATGTGTTTTTTCGACACTTTTCTTTGTGGAATAAAGGTCTTCCTGCTTCATTTCTGCTGCATATCACTCATTTGTGCTTTCCCCCCACCCAAAACCCACATTCCCAACGCTTCTCCCTATAATTCTTAAGGATTTCAGAAGCGTCTATTTCACAAAGAAAACTATCAGAAAAATGCAGTTTTGTTATTACAAGAGAATAATCCCCTCTTCTTAAAATTCACCCGAGACTCAGATTCGTTCAAAACACATTAAAAAAAAAAATATAGGAAAAACATAAACCACTTCCTAGGGTAGACGGGTGAAGTCGAAATATTACCAGTGACTGGGTTCGACCAAACCAACTCGATCCCCACCATACGAAGCAGCCTAGGATATCCAACCATATTTAACCGTGGAACATGCCTAAATACAAGTTTTACGTCCATTACAATAATCAGCTAAATAAAAGGATTTGAGTTCTTCATAGCCTGAATAATGAATCAAACGCGATACTTAGTAAAATACCTATTTTGCGGTTATAAAAATGGGTATGAAAGTCTCCAGCTGATGAAATGTTTACGTTTTGTTTTTTCTTCTTCTTCTCTATTTGTATAGAGAAAGCCAGCTATAAGGGCGTTTAGCAAGATTTATCATGGATCAGTGATACTTATGGATTTGGTTTTACGTCACGATCTCCCTTTTCTACTAAGGGCTAGGACGGTTGCCTTCTTATGAAGGACTTGTTTTGGCAGATGTAATCGATCATGTTTATACGAATATGGAATTAAATCAAGATGATGAGAAAATAAAAAAAAAATCTTGAAGATGGAAAATCTTTTATAATTTTTTTAAATATATGTACTTCTTTAAAACTTTTCCATAATGTGTCTCTACTCGACCTAATTACTCCTACATTTAGTGCAATAAGCTGTTTTTCTTTTCCATTATGGAAGATGATACATATTTAACTATATTCTCATTTCAAACAAAAAATATGCCTTTAGAGCTTGATACAATTGAATGTACACTCGTGTCCCTTTTGCCTAATTTCCTAAATAAATAAACGAAGATTCTTACAATATTATATATTTTTGAATGCATTCTATTTTAATATCTCTGAGTACAAGAAATACATTTTGTTACAAAATTATGTTGTGTCCACTCCCCAATGAATGTAGGGATTAACTTAATACGATACACACATTACCGGGTATTTTCACTTTTTATGTGTATGAAAGAATAAAAAAATTGGAAAATAGAAATTATTTCACAATTTTCGAGACTTCATAAACTTTATACATATCTGTTACATAGAAGCACCTCACTATTAAGGCGATTTCATATCAGTAATTTCATGAACTGAGCATATATTAAGACAATATTAAATCTCCTTACTTTGATTTCATAGTTACGCAGGGAATACCAAATTATTATTATAATTACTATAATTATTATTATTATTATTATTATTATTATTATTATTATTATTATTATTATTATTATTATTATTATTATTATTATTATTTTATACTACCTTATACTTACAGTCTTTCTCTATTTTATATAATATAGTGAAAGAGAAAGTGGAGTAGGAAGTGGAAGAAGAATGGGGTTGTTTTAAAGAGGAAGTTATGAAGTGTGCCGAGGCAGTGTGCAGAAGGAGACTAACTGGTGGCAGTGAAAGGAAAGGTAGTGAATGGGGGAATGAGCAGGTGAGTGCAGTAGTGGCTGAAAAGAAGCAGGCATTTGTGGTATGGTTGCAGGTAGGTAATGCAGAGGCATAAAAAAGGTATTGTGCAAAGAGGAGGCTAGCCAAGTGTGTAGTGAGAGAGGCAAAAAGAGAATGAGATGCAAGGTGGAGTAGATGCTTGTCTGAGAATTTTAAAATAATGAAAACATGTTTTGGAAGGAGGTGAAAAGAGTGAGGAAATGTGAGTCTGGTGTGGAGGAGAGGATGAAAGGAACAGATAGGCAATTGCTAGTTAATGAAATAAAGGTGAGAAAGAGATGGGCTGAATATTTCAAGGAACTGCTAAATGTGGAAGAAGATAGAGAGGCAGAGATTGTGACTTTGGAAAACAATTGGAGAATGTCAATGTTAGGTGCTGAGAATAATAAAGAAATAACAAAAGGCGAGGCACATTTGGCATTATGAACAATGAAAGCAGGTAAAGCACCAGGGATAGATGGATGTCATATTGAATGCTTGTCAAAAGGTGGGGAGGCATTAGTAGAATGGATTATTAGATTGTTGAAATAATGTGTCAGAAAAGGAATGGTCCCAGTTGATTGGAGGAGTGCATGTGCAATCCCAATTTGCAAAGGGAAAAGAGATAAGTTCGAGTGTAGTAGTTTTAGAAGAATTAGCTTGTTGACTGAAACTGGTAAGGTATATGGAAGAGTGTTAATCTAGAGAATTGGGAAATGTACAGGGAGATTGGAAAAGAACAATGTGGGTTCAGGAGAGGAATCGAATGTGTGGATCAGGTGTTAGTGGTAAGACAGGTGTGTGAGAATTTCTTGGATAAAGGTAGGGACACTTTTTGGACTTTTATGGACTTAGAGAAAGAGTATGATAGGATAGATAGAGAGGAGTTGTGAAGTGTGTAGTGACTGTGTGGTATAAGTGGAAATTTGTTGAATGCGGTGAAGAGTCTTTACCCAAATAGTAGAGCATGTGTGAGAGTCGAGAATAGTATGAGTGATTGGTTTGAGGTGAATGTAGGGTTACATTAAGGTTGTGTAATGTCACCATGGTTGTTTAATGTGTATATGAATGGATGGTAAGGGAAATAAATGAAAGAGTATTAGACAGAGGCTTGGAACTAGTGGGTGAGGATTGAAGGTTGTGGAAATTGAATCAGTTGACATTTGCGGATAATACTGTACTGGTGGCTGATACTGAAAATGAATTGAATCATTTGGTGACTGAGTTTATTAATGTGTGTGAAAGAAGGAAGTTGCGGGTGAATATTGGTAAAAGTAAAGTCATGAGATGCACGAGGAGTGTTAATGTTGGCAGATTGAATGTAGGAGTGATCGGAGAATTGCTTGCATAAGTTGAGAATTTTAAGTATCTGGAGTCGCATGTATCAAGGGGTGGATGTAGAGGTAAATCACAGAGTGAAGAAAGCAAATAAATGTCTAAGTGGTTTGAAAAGTGTAATGAAAAATAGATATTTGGGAATGAATGCAAAGAGAAGGATATATGAAGGTGTGATTGTGCCGACAGCATTGTATGGAGCAGAGACTTGGAATGCAAGAGAGGATATAAGGAACAATTTGAATATAGTGGAGATGAGGTGTTTGAGAAGTATGACCGGTGTATTAAGAATAGATGGAGTAAGAAATGAGTATATCAGGCAGAGAACAGGTGTTGGAATGAAGCTGTTGGATAGGTTAGAGCAGAGTGTTAAGTTGGTTTGAACACATGGAAAGGTTGAGTGATGAACGAATAGTGAAGAGAGTGTGGAGTGCAGAAGTGATTTGAATTAGGTCAAAATGAAGACCTAGAATGAGATGGATGGGTGGCGTGAAAAGGGCATTGAATGCACATGGAATGTCAGTGGAGCAGGGAAGAGTATTTGCATGAGATAGGAATATGTGGAGGAAGATTGTTCATAGAATACACAGGCCAATTGGATTTCTCGCACCTGCTAGCTCAGTGAACTGTGATGGATGTGTGTGAGTGGATTTGCAATGTGATGAAGCGGTGGCGGTAAACCAACTGCGGCTGTCGGGCTTAATTGTAGACTATCCTCGCCCACCTACTTTGTGGATGACCCAAGCTGGGTGGAAGGCGGGGAAACGTGGTAACCCTTTATCACCAAGGAGCTAAGAGAAGGGGTTGAGGTATTTATGGATCACGGTGAATGCGTGTGTCTTGGCTCGGGCACCCCCCTTACTAGGGGGAATGAAGCCAAGTGTATATGTATGTTATTATTATTATTATTATTATTATTATTATTATTATTATTAATATATATGAAAAATAAAGAAATAACGAGAATTTCCCCATCATATCAGTACGACCCTGTTTCCTAAGATTAAATTTTTTATCATAATTTATGATAAATTATGAAAAAATATTATGAATATAACCATAAAACGAGATTCCTCGAGAGAAATACATTTTGAAAGTGAGGGAAATCATGATAGGGAGAATCACAATGCATGCGATTTACTTAAAAATAAAATAATATTAATGATCCTAAAATAAAATAATGATTCAATATTTATATATCAATTTATATATTTTTTTAAATGTTTTTAAAAATTTATATTTTGAGTAAATCTATTTAAAATTTACTAGCAATACTATGAAATGAATCGTAAGCTTGTTTTCAAGTGACGTCACGTCCCCGTAAAGAAATGGCGGATTCGCGATTGGGTAAGGCTTTTACATTAAGAAAATTGTACAATATTCCAATCTCCTCCCTATGTTTAAATTATTTTTTCCCTCTAATGATGTAAATTACCTGCCTGTACTCAGAATTATCATATATCATCGTACATAAGTAGGTTTTAGCGTGATATCACACTCGCCCACTTCTTGACATGTTTGTTTATGCACGAATTCTCACTTTCTGATACGATTTGGGAGAGGAAAAACTATTGGGTTTCCCTCATTATGGTCACTAAATGAAATTTTCTGTGTGTATGGAAATGTATATATGGGATTTAATGAGCGTTTTCTTTGATAAATTTTACCTCAAAGTTAGTTCATGTGCGATGCCGATAGAAGCTTTGTTTCAGACTCGATTCTTGGGTTGATTTCCATAGGTTAGGCCAATTATTTCTTAGCTTTAATTGAACCATTTTTTCAGTGATTTATTAATGGCTTGCTCAGCCAGTATTCCGCAGTGGTAGAATTAGCAGGAATTCTTACCACTGTGATGTCTACAGGATGCCTTCTAAAACACGCGAGTTTGTTATTGTTTTTGTTGTTCGCCGTTCGAATGGGGGTGAACACCGATTAGAGCAGGGGAATTAAGGCTGGATGCCCTTCCTCTGTCCCACGGAGGGCTCGAACACGGGTTTGCCACTTCCTGAGTCAAGCTCTCTAATAGATTAGTTGGGGACTACAAATAAAGTCAATCATCCATCAATACTGAAGGAGCTAAATTGAATACATAATACCTGTTTGACCCAGTTCTTCTTCCCTATTGCGTTCCCATTTTCATATGGGGCGCATACCTGTTTTACTCAGTTACTCCTCATTAATCACCATTAACAAAATTCAACCTCTGGTGAAACTGTTATTGAGTGCAATGTACATGATTATTAGCTATCATTGCCAAAAAGTTGAGATGAAATTGATGTTTTCTCAAATCCTACGAGGATGGTATTGGACCCTTCTAGGTGCACTAGACAAGCTTCAATTCCTTCGCTAGTTACATGTCTAGTATTGCCTTTGTATAACATCTCTTTTGGAGTCGTCATCTTTGCCTCCAATGCAATACGATGCAAAGGGTCTCATTAAAATTCTACCACTCATTTCTTTCCATTGCCTTCACTTTTATAGATCTTCATTAATCTTCAACCTCGTATTTCATAGTTCTCACCCAAGTAGGTCTGGATCTTTCGGGTTCTACCCCAGACCTCTGATCGAAACCCCTGCCCAGCAACAGGTCTATGCTAAAATCTAGTAAGAAAACCCCAAAATTTCCCATTTGGTGTTTTGAGGTACTGGAAAGTGGGTCTTAGACTAGGGTCTGCACTTATGGCTGTGAAATGTGTATAGATACAACCTAACCTTACAACTCCACCAAGTCTTACATAATTATGAGTGGGTATTGTGAAATATGTGCAGATGTGCATTGTACTCTAGTAAAGTAATGTTAAGAGGGCTTGATAGCTTAAGTAGTGTCCATTCTAATTATAATGCAGTTCAGATACCTTACTTATCTATTCAACTATGAATAGTTGAAACTTAAATAGGTTTCCTCAAGAAATAACTACTTGATCTCTTTTAAGCATGTATGTGAGTCAGCACTATCTTGTTATTGTTTATTTGAGCATACTGTATAAGGATGAGTAACCCCCGAATCCACGGTAAACTTAAGTAACCCTGTTAATTATTAGGTTAGTTTAGGTGAGGTGATGTGAATTGGCTTGCCATGTAAATATGAATAACCTGAGAGATCCTTGACGTCACTCTTCTTTACAAGATCCAGTTATTTGGAGTATTGGTCATTATCATCTCTTTATTTGCATCTGTGATCGCAATCTGTATTGATTTTGATATATATATATATATATATATATATATATATATATATATATATATATATATATATATATATATATATATATATATATATAGAATCGGTGAGAATCTGTATAAATGTAAATGCGAAGCTTTCTTTGTTGAATGAGTAAATTAGTAAATCGTAAAACATCCATAGCATGTCAGTGTGAAGCTTTCTTTCTGTAATAAGTAAATTAATAAGTAGTAAACATCCATGGCTTCTGATATGTGGATGATGCTGATAGTCCTGCAATATCATTATTTAAAAATGCTCCGCAATATATATCAGTGACCAGGATTTAAAAAAAAAATACTAATAGTGCAAAATGTTTCATTGTATAACTTACCCTTTACATATTGGTGCTTTGGTTACTAAATGGATGCATGATTCCTTCTTTTGAAACTTATTCAAGCCACTAACCAGTGCTTTTCTGTCATTATTGCATGCATATTGTAATGTAGTGCTGTGGTAGCTCACTGGTAGAGTGTGTGAGTTGGGGAGTTAATTATGCTGGTTCAGTCCCACCATGGGCATCAGAAATGGCATCCAGTCTAAATCCACTGACTTTAATATGCATGTGTCCACCCCCATTTGATTAGGGACCAACTGTGATACGTAAAGCAGTGTAAAGTGGGGGTGTGGTGGCTCAGTGGTAGATTTGGAAGCCACTTGTAGGTATAAGCCCATTGCAAAGCAATAAGAATGCCATCCAATCTTAATCCTCCAGCTCTAACATGTGTGCATCCACTCCCCATAGGAATAGAATTAATTGAGACAAAAATATTTATACTATGCCCAGTAAAAATGATGAATTGCAAATTACTTTTATAAAATACAATGCTTGTTGTTAATGACAACTTTCATATTAAGTGCCATTCTGTATGAGCTATTAGGTTTTTTTTTGTCATTGCCAATATTCCATACTGCCATAGTGTCCTCTTGATTATATCTTGATTTGGGAAAGCAAGTTGTTTTAGTCATTGTATACTTCTTAGCAACACTGTATGACCTCAAGTTCAGATATCCATCATATGATTGCAATGCTCATTATATCTACTGTACTTAAAAAAATTAACCAATTTCTATGAAAATTATTAAAATCATATGAATGATTACTTATTGAAGAGAGGACAAGATTTTTAGCGTTATCATGATTGGTTCAGGGTTGGTAAAAAAATTAGACTGGTTATAATAGTAGTACTGAATGAATTGTGTATTTGAATTGGAATTCACTTAGAAAATTACCGTTTTAATTTGTCACGATTAGTCCCATTTGAATGGGGGTGGACACAGATATGTTGGAGCTTGGGGATCAAGGCAGGATGTCCTTCCTAATGCCTTGCGGTGGCTTTATTTGCTCTTAATTAACAAGGGCATGTTAATTCTGCTCTAAAAGTCATTACAAATATTTTTTTTTATTTAATTGAAATTTATATGTCTTCTCTCTGTCATAAATATATATATACTTGTAGAGTCATATAAGTGATTTTCTTTCTAAGGCCCAGATAACAATACGCTACTAAATTTTTGCTGATTTTACGCGTATATACAGTTCATACACAGTGGTCTCACATTTGCAAGGTTGACGGATCGAGCCTCGTCCAGACAAGAGAGTTTAGCTGTTTACTGGGGAGGTTACTGCTGTGGCTGTGCACCACAGTGGGGGGTTGGGGCCTGTGTCAGCTGGCGACCGCCCTATGGGTCCTCCATGACCCATTCCACCCTTCCGTGGGTGGAGAATAAAAAAAAAAAAAAAAAAAAGGTAGCTCCAATCTCCCTTGTAAGAAGGGACACCAACTCAAAGCTAACATATTCCTGATTATACCTCGATCGCTGCTTATCTTTTTAAGGCTAAAGGGCTGCTAGAAATTCCCCCACAACTTCTGCCTCCACCCTGCTTGGGTTAGCCACAGGGCAAGTCGGCATAGGCCTTTTGCCGTGAAGCCCGACAGCCACATCTTGATGATTCTATAAAAATGAAGAATACAATGGATGTTACATGTTCTACTTCATGTTATTGCCCATTGTTTTGTTTTATACTCAGTATAGGAGACCTGGGCCATTGTAGCTCAGTTGTAGAATGTGTGAGTTAGGAAACAACTAATGCAGATGTGAGCTCACTGGAAGGTGTTAGGAAAGACATCCAGCATTTATCCCTCAGCTCCATCATATGTGTCCACCCCGATTCAAAAAAGTATTGATTATGGAGATGCTTATTTTTTTTCATGGGTGTGACCTTGGGAAGCAATGAAACTTGTCTTCATTGGACCTGAGCACCAAGAAAACATATAAGAATATGTAGCAGCTTAAATACAGGGCAGAAATAAGAGAATGATAAGCAATAAATAGACAAGCTGAAAGAATCATCATTATGATAATGATGAAAAAAGAGAGCAAAAAGAAACAGTTGAGGGAGTAAATGGGGTTGTCAGATGTGAATGAAGAATGAGAGATGTGGAACGAAGACACAAGAATATGCTATGTAGATGAGGCACAGGAAAAAGAATCATAACTTAAGGAACACTTAACATCGAGTTGTCATGGCCAATCTTATTCAAGTCCAAAAGACCTTATGTTGTAGTATCGCAATGGGTGGTTGATGCCTTGGGCCAATCTGATTTTTATATAGATTTTATAAAGTTCTACATTGAAGGTAAATTGAATAGGACCCATTCAGCCAGTCAGTCTATGAGAGCACCAAACACAACAAGCATTGAAGCCTTCATTATCTTGAACCAATCAGCTAACATGGAGTGGTCATGTTGTTTGGATGAAAGATGAAAGCCTGCTGCAATTAATCTACTAAAGACGTATAAAAAGGCAAACGTAATGGAGGTGGACTTTGGAAAGAATATAGAGATGTCCTAAAAACTAACCTGAAGAAACGTAATATTATTGACCTCAACAACTTGGAAACCAGTGCCAGGATTAGGAAACTCTTTCGAACCTTCATACATGAAGTAGCAGCGACTTTTGAAGCTAACAGATGCACAGAATTGGAATAAATGAGAAGACAAACAGGGAGGCAAATAATTGTTTTCTACAAAAGAGAGATTGTGTCCAATACTAGTCTTAATTAAAAGTTCAGTTTCCATTAGAGTAAACAAAACAGTTGTTGAAGTTTTGGAGTTTTGTGATGTAGATTGGATCTTGTAAAGATGAGTGAACTCCAGAACTCCTTGTAAAGTTAAATAACCCTGTAAATTGTTAATTAACTTAGGTTAAGTTAGGTGACTTGTGAATATGAATGACCCTAGAGCGCTCTGGGGTAATTTAGTATCCTCTAGTATGTATATCAGTGACTTGGAAGGAGGAGTATGTATGCCTGTATATACTGTACAATCATGTGCAGTTAGTAAATGGAAAAGTTTCATTACGTGAGTGGATATAGCTACCTGTCTTCTGAATAATGCTTCATATTTATCTCTTAAAAGTGCCTTTCAATTTGTTGCTGATGATAGTTACTCTACCTGCTGAAAAAGATTGCTATGTGTTTATTTCGTAAAGCAGTTGAAATTACATAATAATACACCATTTTATATGTCGCAATTAGTCCCCATTTGATTGGGGGTGGACACAGAATTGTATGAGCTGTGAGATTAAGGCTGGATGCGCTGCTGTAGGCTTGAACCTGGGTAACTCGCTTCCCGAGTCAAGAGCTCTAACAATTGCACTACTGCTGTTCCCAATAATTTTATGCATTATTTACCTTTTAGTTAAGGGGGCCACAGTGGCTAAAGCGTCATTGTGATCGACTCATCAGTTGACAGACCTATGATTTAGCCCACCATGGGGTGATAGGAAGCATCCAGCCTTAATTCCCCCTACTTTAATCTTTCTGTATTCTCCCATAAATGCTGAATAATAGTGACATGTAAAACGTAAACAAAAAAAGTTAGGTTATATACAGTATATGTATATGATATATTACATAGGCCTACCTTACTAAGTAACATATGTTTTTTCTTCTCAGAGTCGACAATGAACCAGTCTAAATCTAAGGTAAGTACAGATTAAACTCTGAATTGTTAATAACATTAGTATCAATATATAATAAAAGTTTCAGTACGCTGAATTTATGAATGAAGATGGGTTTGGTTTATGAAATTTTTTTCATTCTTTGGCTTCTACTTATTTGGTAAATCCGGTTAAGTAATTTTTATGCTGCCAATGCTTATATTTGTACGTAATTGAATATATATATATATATATATATATATATATATATATATATATATATATATATATATATATATATATATATATATATATATATATATATATATATATATATATATATATATATATATATATATATATATATAAAACCCACGAATTTAATCCATTTTTAAAACCTGCTCTTGGGTTTGTTTGTTTGTGGGTTGGATTTATTTTTCCCATTGAAAAGCATGTAAATTCAATTGATCCGTTCCTAGTCACAATAAATATTCATTTTAACATTTTTCTAGTCAGTATAAACATCAAATATAATTCAGTTTATATGCATTTCATCTGTAAAAGGAAAATTACATTAATAATAGAAAGGAATTCTACTCGAGTAAAGTAAAACATGTACATATGCAGGTGTACAGTATACACTAGTTGATACCCAGTGTAAAATAGCAAACCAATGCTTAGAAAAAGTTGTCTCATTCTCCCACTAATAACAAACAGGTAAGAAACAGTACTGTATATACCTTTGTGGATGATTGTTGCTGGCATACGTGGATGATGGAGGAGGACTAATTTTTGGAAGGAGAGTCCCCTTACTTCTTTCTTCGTTTCCACTGTTATGCGTCTTGGGTGTTTGACGCCACTCTCACTAACACATTTAACTTTCTTAGGAGCAATATTAAGGGCTAGCTTAAAGGCAAAACAATGGAAAATAAAACACGAACTACGAACAGATTACGAACGAACTACACAGCACGGGCACCAATGCAGAACTGAAAGCTGACAAGTGGGAACGTGGTCGCCTGACCTACATGTGTGTTCGTGATTTTGGGTCAAAATTTGTTTGAAATATTGTTCATGGGTTGGGGACACTACTGAGTAGTGACCCCAACCTACGAATTTAATCCGTTTCTAATGATTCTCAATAAAAGCCTGCTCATCATTCCACTTACTAAAAATTTCTTTAAATTCTTCACTGGACACCTTTACCTTCTCATCCCCCTCCTCCACTGACTGCTCCTCTCGGAGAATCTTCACCTGCTCACATTGCAACTCAGTTAATTCATCTGTGTTAAGTTCTTTTTTGTGGTCCACCACCAGCTCCTCCACATCCTCATCATTGACCTTCAATCCCAAACTTTTGCCCGTGGCCACAATTTCACTCACAATTTGAATAGCTAACTCCTGCTTGAAGCCTTCAAAGTCTCTTATCAGTCACACAACCTAACCAAAGTTTCCTCCAGGCGGGGTTCAACGTGCGATGTGAGACCTCTTTTCATGCTTTGTCAATGAAGCCAGTGCAGTGGAAGATATTAAAGCGGTCTTTCAAAAAATCACGAAGGGTCAAATTCGTGTCATTGGTGGCCTGGAAACACCTGGCAAAAAGACCCTTTGTATATAACTTTTTAAAATTAAAAATTACCTGCTGGAGGATGGGAGTGGTGTCGGGAGGCAGAAATTTTACTTTAATAGAGTTGTACTGTATAGCAAGATCTTCCACACCTGGAGGATGGGCTGGAGCATTATCCATTATGAGACACTTAAGGGGAAGATAATTTTTCTCAAGATATTTCTTCACTGCTGACGCACACACTTCAATCAACCACTCTAGGAATAAAATCTGCGTGACCCAAGCCTTCGGATTTGACCTCCACATTACCGGAAGGCTAGCCTTCAACACGTTATTGCGCTTAAAAACACGCTGATTTTCTGAGTGATAAATTAAAAGAGGCTTGATCTTACAGTCCCCACTAACACTAGCGCACAATGAAAGTGTAAGCCTGTCTTTCATTGGTTTGTGGCCAGGTAGTGACTTCTCCTCTTGGGTTATCTAGGTTCTTTTGGGCATTTTCTTCCAAAAGAGTCCCATTTCATCACAATTTAAACTTGTTACGGGCTATAACCTTCATTCTTGATAAATATAGCGAATTCCTTCGCATAAGAATCTGCTGCCTTTTGATCGGAACTAGCTGCCTCTCCATGTCTGATGACACTGTGAATCCCAGTTTGTCGATGAAAGTGTTCAAACCAGCTTCTGGTGGCTTTAAATTCGTCAACTTTAGCACCAATAGAAGTTGGAGTGTTTGCTACTAAATCTTTGTGGATTTGCAAACCCTTAGCGCATATTATGGCCTCTCTAGTGCTATCTCCAACCAGCTGTTTTTCATTTATCCACAGGAACAATAATTTTTCTACCTCTTCTATCAACTGTGACCTTTTCTTCGTTAATATATTTACCCCTTTAGCCACGTCAGCCGCCTTATAGATCTCTTTACTCGTTAAAATAGTACAGATAGTCGATTTTGCCATGTTATACTGCGTTGGGAGATCAGACACACGAACACCATTTTCTTGCTTAGAAATTATATCTTTCTTTGTTTCCACTGTTATGCGTTTAGGGTATTTGATGCCACTGTCACTAACACTTTTAAATTTTCTTAGGAGCCATAATAAGGGCTATCTGAAAGGCAAAGCAGTGGAAGATAAAGCAAGATTTATGAACATATCACAAACAAACTACACAGCACTGGCACCAATGCAAAACTGAGAGCTGGCGAATGGGAAACATGGTCGCCTGGCCAACACATGTATTCCTGGGTTGGTTTTTGTTTGTGATTTGGGGTTAAAATTTGTTCAGAATTTTGTGTGTGGGTTGGTTTGTTCTTGAGAGCAGGCGTTCGTGGGTTGGGGACACTACTGTATATACATACATTCACCTCTTGGAACTACACGAGGATAGGTTCTCAAAAGGCACGGATATTATAAATTACATGTAATGTAAACTGTCAATTTCCATAAGGAATAATGATAATAGGCATAGATACATTCCACAACCGTACATGAACACACTATGCCAAATATATGAGATAGTAAAACATTTTATAAGTACATAACAAAGCTGAAAGTCCTGTATACAAATAGTGTACATTATAAAAGATATACAGATATACAAATAATTACTGTACAGTATAAAAGATATACAGATTTACAATTAAATACTGTACAGCAAAAAAAATTAACGCACCCTTATGCAGTGGGCAACAGGCATACTGGGACGTGCGTGGTGGAGGTAAGCACGCGACTTAAGCGGTAGGAGTAGAGGAGGAGGAGGAGGGAGAACGAACCTCTATCTGCAAGCTTAAACAAAGATGACATAAGCGGTAGGAGAAGGAGGAAAAGAGGAGGAAGTGGGCGAGCCACCCCTAGTTACTCACTCTATATACGATGGGCAACAGGCATACTGGAACGAGTAGGGTGGCAGTGAGGAGGTGACATAAGCAGTAGGACAAGGAAACGATCGAGAGAAATTTGTCTTTTTTTTCTTCGGTAAACTTTTCTAAAAATATTCGTCACATTGTCATTATACCTTTTTCACTACTTTATTGCCCACAGTTTTATCTGGGTGATGATTCTCAATAAAAGCCTGCACATCATTCCACTTACTAAAAATTCCTTTCAATTCTTCTTTGGGCACCTTTACCCCTTCCTCCAGTGACTTCTCCTCTTAGAGAATCTTCACCTGTTCACGTTACAACTCAGTTAATTCTTCCGTGGTAAGTTCTTCTTTGTGGTCCTCCACTAGCTCCTCCATAACCTCCTCATTGCCCTGCAAGCCCAAAGTTTTGCCCATGGCCACAATTTCATTTGCAACTTTGATAGCTAACTCCTGCTTGAAGCCTTCGAACTCTCTATCGGTAACACAACCTGGCCAAAGTTTCTTCCAGGCTGAGTTCAATGTACGATATGAAACCTCCTTCCATGCTTTCTTAATGAGGCCAATGTGGTGGAGGATAATAAAGTGGTCTTTCCTGAAATCATGAAGGGTCAAATCCATGTCATTGGTGACCTGGAAACACCTTTCAAAATGACCCTTTGTATACAACTTTTTAATATTAGAAATTACCTGCTGGTCCATGGGCTGGTGATAGGAGTGGTGTTCGGAGGCAGAAAGTTTACTTTAATGAAGTCGAAATGTATAGCGAGATCATCTTCCATTATGAGACACTGAAGAGGCAAATTCTTTTCCTCTAGATATTTCTTCACTGTTGGTGCAAACACTTCAATGAACCAATCTAGGAATAAAATCCGTGTGACCCAAGCCTTTGGATTTGACCTCCACATTACTGGGAGGCTAACCTTCAATACGTTTTTGCGTTTAAAAACACTAGGATTTTCAGAGTGGTAAACTATAAGAGGTTTGATCTTACAGTCCCACTAGCATTAGCTCCCAATAAAAGGGTAATCCTGTCTTATTGGTTTGTTGCCAGGCAATGATTTCTCCTCTTTGGTTATATAGGCTATTTTGGGCGTTTTCTTCCAAAAGAGTCCTGTTTCATCACAATAAAACAGTTGTTGCGGGATATAACCTTCACTCTCGATATATTTAGCGGATTCCTTTACTCAAGAATCCTCTGCTTTTTGGTCAGAACTAACCGCCTCTTTGTGTATAATGATGCCATGAATCCCAATTCATTTATGAAAGTGTTCAGACCAGCTTTTACTGGCTTTAAATTCCTCCAGTTTAGCGCCACTAGAAGGCGGAGAGTTTGCTACTAAATCTTGGTGGATTTGCAAAGCCTTAGTACATATTATGGCCTTACTAATACTATCGCCAACCAAATATTTTTCATTTATTCACAACAATAATAATTTTTCTACCTCTTCTATCATCTGTGACCTTTTCTTCGTTAAAATATTGACCTCCTTAGCTTCATCAGCTGCTTTTAAGATTTCTATATTCTTTAAAATAGTACAGATAGTGGCTTTCGGGATGTTATATTGCGTGGTGAGATCGGACACACGCACCCCATTTTCATGTTTCGCAATAATTTCTTTCTTGGTTTCTACTGTTATGCATCTGGGGTGTTTGATGGCAATATCGCTAACACTTTTAACTTCCCTAGGAGCCATAATAAGGGCTATTTTAAAAGGAAAAACAATGGAAAATAAGCAAGAACTGTGATAGAATCATGAACGAACCACACATTGCGGGCACCAATGCAGAATTGAGAGAAACCGAGAGCAGCTGAGCGGAACCCACGTGGCAGTTGAGAGTGGCCAAATGGGACATGTGGTGGCCTGGCCAACACATTTTTGTTCGTGGGTTGGGGTAAATTATTTTTTTCAAAATTTAGTTTGCGGTTTCGTTTGTTCGTAGGTACAGGCATTCGTGGGTTGGGGTCACCTTTGTATATATATATATATATATATATATATATATATATATATATATATATATATATATTATATATATATATATATATATATACACACACTGTTCGCATCTTATCTGAACAATTGGTTGCACCACTAGCCACAAAAATCCAAAGTACTTTACATATACCGTTTTCCCAACTATCCGAATGCTTTAGATCACTCTAAGTTTACTATGTTGTACTTTAGCTTTACCTAATGTTATTTGAATTACTGTACAGGTACCTCACTATAGAGTACAATATGTTAATAAATACATTAGTTGATTTAATGTAAAATATAACAGTGAACAAGTTTGGTATACATCTGTCTGAATATTACCTGAATTCATTATATGTTTCCTTGAATATACTGTATATGCTACACTGTGGAAAAAAAAAGTAAAGACAACGATTATAACTACAGTAAGAAAATTTGTGGAAATACAAAACACCAGTGAAAAAGTTTTTTAAACCTCTGCTTGAGCTATATTTCTTTCATAATGAAACGTCTCCATGCATTTGGTTACTTAAATGTATTACAAATTTATTGTACTTGCTGCTCAGTAAAGTAACTGTAAAGTCATAATGATGATTACAGACACTCCCCTACTTATGAATGTGTTAGGTTCCAGTGTTTGTTAGTAGAATTGCTCAAAAGTTGTGTTAAAGTAATAAAAAGTATTGTACAATACATACATATGCAGAACTGTACTGGACTTTTGCTAAAGACACTTATCTACCACATAAAGCATAATGTATACAGTATTAATGAATTTTAATACAGTAATAATAATAATACTGTAATAATGCAGCACAGTACAGTAATACATGTATTAACCCTCTCTCACACCATAAGTTTCAATAAGTTTTCTTTTCCGTTCTCATTTGTGAAATAATGTCTCAGGCTTGCAGTTTTTTTAGGACTTGGAGATATCTTGTTTCTCACCTATTTTCCTCCCCCAAACCTACATTTATCATTGTATATCAATGACTTTATTTGGTTTAGTTTTTCATGAATCAATAAAAACAGAGAAACATTAATTCATAGGACCGTTTATGGACATGTAATAAAGTGCGCATAAAGAAACGTATGTTCTGAGTGATGTGTGAGGGCGACGTACACGCCCTCAAAGCCACATCAGTGGAGAAGGTTGCTAATTAGTTCATTCGGGAGAGAGTTAGGAAACTTATGCTTAACCAAAAAAATGACGCCATTAGCGGGAATGTAACTACACCTTGTTCGTTTTTTCCGAGTTTTTTTTTTACCATGAAATTGCAGTAATGCCCCAAAAAATAATAGTAAAAAAATACGAAATTAGCAAATAACGCCCATGCAAAAAAATTCGAAAAAAAAATTTTCATTTTAGTAAAAAATTGACCTCCTCGGAGGAACTTTTCCGCCATCCTCCTCCTCTTCTACTGCTTAATGCGATCGGATATTATGAAGAAAATTTAAAAAAAGCATTAAGAACGAACAGCAAACATATTTTCAGTATAATATCGTCAGAGAAATAGCGTGCGAGGGTGCATCAGCTGATACGTAAGTAACAAAACGTTTGCCAATAGAGGTTCGCTCTCCCGCATCCTCCTCCTCTTCTACCACTTAATGCGATCGAATATTATGAAGAAAATTGAAAAAAAAGCATTAAGAATAAACAGCAAACAAATTTTCGATATAATATCATCCTCCTCCTTTTCTACCGCTTAATAACGTCAAGGAAATAGCTTGCGAGGGTGCATCAGCTGATGTGGAAGTGTGACAAAACATTTGCCGAAAGAGATTTGCTCTCTCGCATCCTCCTCCTCTTGTACCGCTTAATGCGATCGAATATTATGAAGAAAATTGAAAAAAATCATTAAGAACAAACAGCAAACAAACTTTTGATATGATATCGTCAGGGAAATAACGTGTAGAGTATATATATATTTCATTTAAGTTTTCCCGATATACGTTTTCTTTGTAACGAATTGTATAGTTTTCTTTTTCTCTGAGCGGACTTTGTTTATGTTTAGATTTCGTGCAGCATGGTCGATATGTGAAAAAGATAGAATAATGTTTAGAACCAAGGAATATCAATAATACATACTATAATCTTGAAAATTAGATAAACCCCAAATAGATTGAGTAAATGAATATTTTATGAGTAAGATATTGTGCCTGAATAGTGATAAGCATCAGCTGATACGGAAGCAGCAAAACGTTTGCCAATAGGGGTTCGTTCTCCCGCATCCCCCTCCTCTTCTACCGCTTAATGCGATTGGATATCATGAAGATAATGGAAAAAAAGCATAAAGAACAAACAGCAAACAAACTTTCGATACAATATCGTCAGGGAAATAGCGTACAAGGGTGCATCAGCTGATACGGAGGTGGCAAAACGTTTGCATCCTTGTCCTCACCGCCACCATGCACGTCCCAGTGTATGCCTGTTGCCCACCGCATAATAGAGTGCATTAATTTGTTTACTGTACAGTAAATCTGTATATCTTTTATACTGTACACTATTTGCATGTTAATATAAATAACTACAGGTCTTTTTGCTGTGGTATGTACTTATAAAATATGTTTTACTTATCTTATATCTTTGGTATAGTGTGTCTATGGACGGTTGTGGAACGAGCTATGCCCTTTATCAATGTTTCCTGTAGAAAATTACTCATTTTTTCACGCGATTTTCCATTTACCTGTTACTTCTGAGAACCTATCTGGCGTTATTCTGAAAACTAGGTGTAATTCAAAAGAATATATTTGTTCATATGGATGCCAATGACGTCATGGTGCACTTAGGCCCTAAAAATTTATACACGCCATTGGCGTCACCATGCGTGAGAGGGTTAATACATTGGTAGGGTTTTCTTTGTATCTGTGAATGTTTGTGTAACTTGGATGTTCAAAGTAGGGAAGCATGTGTACTTCAAAAATACGTTAACAAGAAAGTAAGACATACCACTCACTCACTCATTCTCTCATATGTTCCATCTCATATACGCACAGTAATTTTCTCTTACAAAAACCATGCAAGCAGTTATGGAAAGCCACAATTCTTCTCTAGTATGGTAATTTTTATAGACTGACATGATACTAATGAAAACGATGACGATGAAAACGAAGATTGTCTACAGTGGCTGATGGTACATTATAAAGTGACGAGATGTGGCACTGTAGGTAAAAGATAAGACATCAGACTAACTTGATACTGCTGGCTAGTACAGTGGTAACTCGCTAGCTTTGCATTCGCGAGGTCGAAAGATCGGTTCCCGTCCAAGACCGAGAGTTTAAGCTGTTTACTGGCAGGAACTGCTGTGGTTGGACACCACAGTGGGGGGTTGGGGCTTGCCCTGGCTGACGAATACCCATTGTATTGAAATGGAAATAAAGTTTGTTTGTTTTGTTTTTGAAGAACCTTAGCGTTTTGAAGGAGGCTAGATGTCAGGTTCTGTGGAGGTTGATGCTTCAGGATCATCAGGAATGGAAGGGGACTTCACAGTCACAAATATCCTTGTCGAAAACTTTGTTTGAGGAAATTTCTTCCTCTTTCTCTTGGCTTAGAGATTGGTAGCAGTGGTTCTAAACTAGCTGTGATCACACAGGTAATACATATGCTTTTTCCATCAAAGGGTCTGACTCCTCAGTGAGATCCTTCAATTCTTGGGCTATCAGAAAAATGCTTGTAAACTTCTCCAGTCTCCACTGTGATGGCTGAACTAAGTATCTTCAGAGCCATCTTTTTTCTTTCCTGCCAATTATTGTACCAGTTCTTCAATGTCTTCATAACTCAGAATTTGTCAATGCTTGTCATTGTGGTTTCGACGTTTTCCTCAATCATGTCAAAGAAGTCTTCCCAACAACTTTTCAGGCTTCGTTCAAAATCTCTCTATATATACTTCATTTGTATTGAAGCCTTTTGAATTCACTGACTATTTTTTAATGCTTTGCAGCAGCTATGGGTGTGTCGGGCTTTTGGGCATCAGTAGCCTCAGCTGTAAGCATGACTGCATCTGTGATTGTGAAGTTTTCCCTAAATTCACCATGCATCTTTCTGGTTGAGCTTCAAGTTTTGCATTAAGCTTGGCAGAGATAATGCAGGTGTACATTGCCTTCACAGCTACGTTATATTGCCTTGCTTAAGTGGCTGCAACAGTGATGTTGTATTTGGAGTCAAGATCAACACTTCAGCATGTACATCCTTATACATCATTACTTAGTGATGTCCAGGAGCATTGTTGATGATAAGAAGGACCTTGAGTGGCAGCCCCTTCCTCTCGAGATATTTCTTCAATACAGGTATAAAGCAGTGGTGGATGACCATTCTGGAAACAATGACCGTCATCCAAGCTTTCTTATTATATTGTCACACACTTTTGTTTTAATCATGCACAGATTATTTGCCTTGCACATGAGGTTAGGCTTGATTGTATTGCTTGCTCAATTGTCACATAACACCAAAGTAAAACAAACCAGCCGAACCCTAAATATTTTAGTAGCTGCTTGTCATCCTTATGAATATAGATGGAATTCAAGATTTTCTCCCAAAAAAGACCAATTGCAATAGAGTTGAAGACTTACTCTGTAAGGTAGCCTTATTCCCTGATGACATTTGTGGAGGTATTCACGGAGTGCCATTGCTACCCCTGTGTCAGCCGATACTGATTCTCCCATAATTATAAGGTTCTGTAGGTTAGGACTTAATAAAGCTATGGAGTCATCACTTGCTAGCTTTAGACGCCTTCAGGTTCTCCAAGTTAACACCCTCACTGTATTTCTGATATATCTTCACCGCCTTTTAAGTCTAGATATATATACGTCAACAGGAACATGCTCTTGCACCATGTCCTCTAACCTTACATGTAAGGTTTTTTCATTCCTTGCAAGGGCTTTGTCACAATCTTTGGAGACCATTTTTGCCATTGCAGGCAAAAGACTAGTATAGTTTAACTTCAAATTGGGGTTAGCTTGAGGTTACCTTAAAATTGTGAGTTGTTATACACAATCAATTTACCTATATAGACTTATCATATAGTGTTTGTCACCATAACCTTGAAAATTGTCTTTAATTTCTTATTGTTTAGATCAGTTAAAGTTCCAAGGTCTTTAATGAAAGGCAAAGGACAGTAATAGCACAAAGCCTAATTATGTACCTATCATATAGCCTGGGCCCAGACCCCTTCTCCAATCACTTGAACCTAGTGATCTCCAGGCAGGGGCTGAATAATCAAGTAGACCTAGTGGAAATCGCTGACCCCCTCCCCCCCTGATTGCTTTTCCAATTTAATCAGGACCAACTTGAGACAGTGAAATCCAATTGAACCTGCAGTCAATATATTACCAGCCCCAGATGCTACCACTGCGCCTCAATATAGTATTGTGTTTGATTTACAGAATATGTTATCTTAAATTCAGATTAGGTTTCTGTATTTTCATTGCATACTCATCTTGCTAACCAAATACTGTTTCTGGACAAGCTTTTTCCGTATAATAACAATTTCTCTCTCTCTCTCTCTGGACAAGCTTTTTCCGTATAATAACAGGCTCTCTCTCTCTCTCTCTCTCTCTCTCTCTCATAATTTGTTCTCACAGTCTTTCTGTCCTTGAATTCTTAAACAAGGATTTTTCCACTCTGCACGTTCGCGCCATTGCTTGCCTTACCAGGACGCTTGAAAATCCTTTGGAGCGTAAATTTATGATAACAACTGAGCTCCGGATGTGGGTTTAGCATTAACCTATGTGGCCAAAGAGACCTAAAACGGAGATTGAAAACAAAAAATATTAGTTTCGCCCATATTTTATTATTTTCTTTTATGTGATATTTACTTGATGTTTACTTGAGGACTTTTCGTCTTTCAGATATCAGTATTTCATTAAATTATCTTACACTTGAGAAGTTATGAATATCTGGAGAGAGAGAGAGAGAGAGAGAGAGAGAGAGAGAGAGAGAGAGAGAGAGAGAGAGAGAGAGAATTCGATCATGTTGCAAAGCCACATATCAAATGCGTGTTACAAGTGTACATGGTGTATATAACCAGTTTATTCAAGAAATTCTGTGAATACCATGGTTATATCGTGTTGAGAGAGAGAAAAAAAAGATAGAGAGAGAGGAACAAGCCCCTAATCAGAGATGTGTTATAATTGGTAATTCATTATAAATTAGGATAGAACAAAGTAAATTATGTGAATTCTAAACTGATGTACCATATTGTTATTTAAATAAGATTTGGCAATTAGGCCTATCAATATCCTTTCCAATAACATACTGACTAGTTTTAATTTCCTTCGCAAGTGGAATTCAATAGTAGGTCATATATTGCAGATTTGCCATATGCAGCAGCTCTTGTATTTAGGCTGTAACGTGGTTAAATATTATTATTATTATTATTATTGTTGTTGTTGTTTTTAAAGAAGACTAAATAGTTTTAAAAAATAAAATTTAAAATGCTGGTATTGCTACATAGAATATTTGGAAGTTCGTTATTGTGCGAGACCGGATCAGTTTACATATTTGCACGCAGTTTACAGATAGAAGAAGAAAGCATTCATTAGTTTACCTTTTGTTCAACAAACACAGGTTTCATGATGTGCATATTTATAGAAGCATAGAATTGCTCTCTTAATAGAATGGTTAATGAGTTAAAGAATAGTAATGATAAAATTCTTCTTCATATTTTCATGACTTGAAGGGTTATTTTGGGGCCGATGTTGTTCAGTGGTAGGACGCTCTTCGGGAAGCAACCAACGCGAGTTCTATCCCACTGCGGAACATTAGGAAGGGCATGCAGCCTTAGTTCTCCAGCTCCAACATATCTGTCCACCCCCATTGGAATGGGGACTAATGGACGTACAAAACGGTGCGCTTAAATGGAGTTATTATTTAATTCCGTTTATTAATTTGCTTTTAATATAAACTTATTTAAAATGGGTCTTAGCGAAAGGAGAATGAACTATTGCATCGCCATCAGTACCTAGTGTGAGGGGGGGGGACAGATTTGCGGTTGAGCTTGCAAGTTGGGTCGTTACAAGCCTTGACATTCGCGGGTTCGAACCCGCCGCGGAACATGAGGATGGGCATCAGACCTTGATGACCTTGTGACAAATTGTACCTGATGCGTGAAGGTCAAATGTATTTCATGAAATTAAGTAAGAAAATTAGGTGCTACTTCCGCTTGTTATCCGCAAGGAAAAAAACATCTACTAGGTTAGGTTAGGAAGTAGATTCATAACACGTAGATGACAATTGGAAGTGGCACCAATAATTAAACCTTGAGTATTAGTAATCGATTTAATGCGACAATAATATCATCCGCGTTTTATATGTAACTACTAGTTCCTATTATGGGGTTAGATACAAAGTATTGCTGGGGAATTGAGTGGATGCCATTCCTAACCCCCCACGGGGTGCTCGATCTTGGAACTCTCCATTCTTGAGTCGAGCATTGACCAGTCGACCACCATGACGAGGATAAAGTTCCGGTTTTACGTCACGAACTCCCTTTTCAACCGAGGGCTAGGACGGTTGCCTTCTTGCAAAATACTTGTTTTGGCAGGTGTAATCGTTACCCTAAGTGCATGCCCTTGCTAACCTCAGACCGTGCGGGGCGCGAACCCTGGACCTGACGCCTCAGAGTCGCAGACGCTATCGCTTGAGCCACGGTGACTACGTGGCGAGGATAAAGCAATCTTGAAAATACGTTCAGAATGTGTTGCATAGAGAAAGAGAGAGGCCTCTGAGGTTGGAAGTTATATATGGAAAGAGTGAAGTCATGCCAGATACGATGCGAATAATACCAGCAGTGCAAACCGGTACTAATCCTGAACTGTTCCGGTTGAACGATCCAGCTTCAGGCCAGTTCCGCAACTGCATATTACTTCCCCCCCTCCCTCCAGGCTCTCATACTCCCTCCTTTGTCTCTTGCTCTGTCGTACTATTTTATAAACCCTCACCCCCCACTCCCCCCATTTTTTCCTCACCTCATGATTCTAATCGAACGTTGTCTCCTATGCAAGCACTTTGCTTAGCCTTCCCTTATTTTTCCTCTCTCTCTCTCTCTCTCTCTCTCTCTCTCTCTCTCTTGTTTATCTGTTTTGCTTATTTTCTTTTCGCAATGGCTGATACCTGTTACTATTATTTATGGGTTCAATGAGTCCAAAGAGTGTTGCACTATTCGAGAGCCGGAGATCGAGTCTGTCGCGTCAGGTGATGTGCAAAAGTCTTTGAAGTTTTGCATTTAGTTACAGCTTGTAATGGAAATGGTCAGGATCAGTTTTTTTTTTTTTTTTTTTTTTTTTTTTTTTGCGTTCATTATTCGAGACCTCGATATCTTACACACGGTACATATCGATGGTTGAACTTTGCAAAGATGATGTTTTAGTGTTAGGTTCACTCTTGATGGACGACTCAGTTTGCCACCCAAGTTGAGCACGGTGCTTAGTAATTAGCTTTATTAACGAGTTAATATGAATAGCCAGCAGCCATATGCATTACTACAGCTGAAAGGTCTTGTGGACTTGAGACTGTCCAGGACTGTTCGATGTTAAGTCTTCCTTCAGTAACGGTTCTTTATGCATTCATCAACACCGAATATTCACATCTCTTACTATTCCCATCACATCTGACAAGTCACGCTACCTGTCATCTGTTTCTATTTTTGTTTTCTTCGTGCCCAGCCTCGATGATTGCAGATATATTTATTTATTTTATTGCCCGTCCTGGTGTCACAATCATAAAAAAGAAAAAACTCAGTCACCAATAATACTGTTGTTGGTGTTCTCCTTTTTCACAAGAATATAGTTAGTTTCTCAGTAGCCTCCTGTAGAGTAGTTATTTGTTTGGGTCCAAAGGTCTACTGTTAGGCTCACTAGCCTCCTGTAGAGTAGTTATTTGTTTGGGTCCAAAGCTCTACTGTTAGGCTCACTAGCCTCCTGTAGAGTAGTTATTTGTTTGGGTCCAAAGCTCTACTGTTAGGCTCACTAGCCTCCTGTAGAGTAGTTATTTGTTTGGGTCCAAAGGTCTACTGTTAGGCTCACTAGCCTCCTGTAGAGTAGTTATTTGTTTGGGTCCAAAGCTCTACTGTTAGGCTCACTAGCCTCCTGTAGAGTAGTTATCTGTTTGGGTCCAAAGCTCCACCGTTAGGCTCTCTAGCCTCCTGTAGAGTAGTTATTTGTTTGGGTCCAAAGCTCTACTGTTAGGCCGCTTCCACACGAAAGTGGCACGTCGCACGTGGCATTAAACATGCGACGTGCCACTTTGGTGTGCAAGTGGCCGTAGGTACCAATCCAGACACCAACATTCTACATTATTTCATCCGGGCTTGGGACCGACTCCTAATAAGAGATGGCTTGCTCTTCCATTGGCTATTTTTTCCACTCGGTTCATAAATATTCTTGTCGGAGCATTGCTTATTAATTAGTTCATAAATATTCTTGTTGGAGCATTGCTTATTAATTAGTTCATAAATATCCTTGTTGGAGCATTGCTTATTAATTAGTTCATAAGTATTCTTGTTGGAGCATTGTTTATTAGTTCATAAATATTCTTGTTGGAGCATTACTTATTAATTAGTTCATAAATATCCTTGTTGGAGCATTGCTTATTAATTAGTTCATAAATATTCTTGTTGGAGCATTGCTTATTAATTAGTTCATAAATATCCTTGTTGGAGCATTGCTTATTAATTAGTTCATAAATATTCTTGTTGGAGCATTGCTTATTAATTAGTTCATAAATATCCTTGTTGGAGCATTGCTTTTTAATTAGTTCATAAGTATTCTTGTTGGAGCATTGCTTATTAATTAGTTCATAAATATTCTTGTTGGAGCATTACTTATTAATTAGTTCATAAATATTCTTGTTGGAGCATTGCTTATTAATTAGTTCATATTCTTGTTGGAGCATTGTTTATTAATTAGTTCATAAATATTCTTGTTGGAGCATTGCTTATTAATTAGTTCATAAATATTCTTGTTGGAGCATTGCTTATTAATTAGTTCATAAATATCCTTGTTGGAGCATTGCTTATTAATTAATTCATAAGTATTCTTGTTGGAGCATTGCTTATTAATTAGTTCATAAATATTCTTGTTGGAGCATTACTTAGTAATTCAATAATATCCTTATTGGAGCATTGCTTATTAATTAGTTCATAAATATTCTTGTTGGAGCATTGCTTATTAATTAGTTCATAAATATCCTTGTTGGAGCATTGCTTTTTAATTAGTTCATAAGTATTCTTGTTGGAGCATTGCTTATTAATTAGTTCATAAATATTCTTGTTGGAGCATTACTTATTAATTAGTTCATAAATATCCTTGTTGGAGCATTGCTTATTAATTAGTTCATAAATATTCTTGTTGGAGCATTACTTATTAATTAGTTCATTAATATCCTTGTTGGAGCATTGCTTTTTAATTAGTTCATAAGTATTCTTGTTGGAGCATTGCTTATTAATTAGTTCATAAATATTCTTGTTGAAGCATTACATATTAATTAGTTCATAAATATCCTTATTGGAGCATTGCTTATTAATTAGTTCATAAATATTCTTGTTGGAGCATTGCTTATTAATTAGTTCATAAATATTCTTGGAGCATTGCTTGTTAATTAGATCAGAAATATTCTTGTTGGAGCATTGCTTATTAATTAGTTCATAAATATTCTTGTTGGAGCATTGCTTATTAATTAGTTCAAATATTCTTGTTGGAGCATTGCTTATTAATTAGTTCATAAATATTCTTGTTGGAGCATTGCTTATTAATTAGTTCATAAGTATTCTTGTTGGAGCATTGTTTATTAATTAGTTCATAAATATTCTTGTTGGAGCATTACTTATTAATTAGTTCATAAATATCCTTGTTGGAGCATTGCTTATTAATTAGTTCATAAATATTCTTGTTGGAGCATTGCTTATTAATTAGTACATAAATATCCTTGTTGGAGAATTGCTTATTAATTAGTTCATAAGTATTCTTGTTGGAGCATTGCTTATTAATTAGTTCATAAATATTCTTGTTGGAGCATTACTTATTAATTAGTTCATAAATATCCTTGTTGGAGCATTGCTTATTAATTAGTTCAAAAATATTCTTGTTGGAGCATTTTTTATTAATTAGTTCATAAATATTGTTGTTGGAGCATTGCTTATTAATTAGTTCATAAATATTCTTGTTGGAGCATTGCTTATTAATTAGTTCATAAATATTCTTGTTGGAGCATTGCTTATTAATTAGTTCATAAATATTCTTGTTGGAGCATTGCTTATTAATTAATTCATAAGTATTCTTGTTGGAGCATTGCTTATTCATAAATATTCTTGTTGGAGAATTACTTATTAATTCATAAATATCCTTGTTGGAGCATTGCTTATTAATTAGTTCATAAATATTCTTGTTGGAGCATTGCTTGTTAATTAGTTCATAAATATCCTTGTTGGAGCATTGCTTTTTAATTAGTTCATAAGTATTCTTGTTGGAGCATTGTTTATTAATTAGTTCATAAATATTCTTGTTGGAGCATTACTTATTAATTAGTTCATAAATATCATTGTTGGAGCATTGCTTATTAATTAGTTCATAAATATTCTTGTTGGAGCATTGCTTATTAATTAGTTCATAAATATACTTGTTGGAGCATTGCTTTTTAATTAGTTCATAAGTATTCTTGTTGGAGCATTGCTTATTAATTAGTTCATAAATATTCTGGTTGGAGCATTAATTAATTAGTTCATAAATATCCTTGTTGGAGCATTGCTTATTAATTAGTTCATAAATATTATTGTTGGAGCATTGCTTATTAATTAGTTCATAAATATTTTTGTTGGAGCATTGCTTGTTAATGAGTTCATAAATATTCTTGTTGGAGCATTGCTTATTAATTAGTTCATAAATATTCTTGTTGGAGCATTGCTTATTAATTAGTTCATAAATATTCTTGTTGGAGCATTGCTTATTATTTAGTTCATAAATATCCTTGTTGGAGCATAGCTTATTAATTAGTTCATAAGTATCCCTGTTGGAGCATTGCTTATTAATTAGTTCAAAAATATCCTTGTTGGAGCATAGTTTATTAATTAGTTCATAAGTATCCTTGTTGGAGCATTGCTTATTAATTAGTTCATAAGTATTCTTGTTGGAGCATTACTTATTAATTAGTTCATAAATATCCTTGTTGGAGCATTGCTTTTAAATTAGTTCATAAGTATTCTTGTTGGAGCATTGCTTATTAATTAGTTCATAAATATTCTTGTTGGAGCATTACTTATTAATTAGTTCATAAATATCCTTGTTGGAGCATTGCTTATTAATTAGTTCATAAATATCCTTGTTGGAGCATAGCTTATTAATTAGTTCATAAGTATCCTTGTTGGAGCATTACTTATTAATTAGTTCATAAATATTCTTGTTGGAGCATTGCTTGTTAATTAGTTCATAAATATTCTTGTTGGAGCATTGCTTGTTAATTAGTTCATAAATATGCTTGTTGGAGCATTGCTAATTAATTAGTTCATAAATATTCTTGTTGGAGCATTGCTTGTTAATTAGTTCATAAATATTCTTGTTGGAGCATTGCTTGTTAATTAGTTCATAAATATTCTTGTTGGAGCATTGCTAATTAATTCGTTCATATATATTCTTGTTGGAGCATTGCTTATTAGTTCATAAATATTCTTGTTGGAGCATTGCTTATTAATTCATCAATCCAATGACTGGGGGAGCATGCCTACTCAGTTAGGTGCCGATTTCATTCTCGGACAAATAGGTAGTGTCAGGAAAGGCAACTGACCGTAATACTTTAAGCCGAATTCAAACACTAGTGTCCAAAAAACTAGTGAGATAAAGAGACCCTATGGAAGTGTGAAAGATTGAAGGGAGAGTCTGGTGGTATAGGGCTCAAGTTCGAAAATTGACAAGTTATCGTTCACGAGTTCGATCCTGCCGTGGGGTGTGATGAGAGGCGTCACGCCTTATATCTCCAGCTCTAACCTGTCTGTATCCACCTCCATTCATATAAATAAATATATATATATATATATATATATATATATATATATATATATATATATATATATATATATATATATATATATATATATATATATATATATATATATATATATATATATATATATATATATATATATATAAGTATTCTTTACACACGTAAAATAATTATTCCCCTCATATATTTCCCACTCTGAGAAAGAAATGACGCAATCTCCATTTTACTTTGTTGCTTAACGTGTGAATATTCGCACATTCTTTAGGTGAGAAGGATGTCAAGAAGGGCATCCAACCTTAATTCCCCAGCATAAACATATCTGCGTCCTTCCCCATTCGAATGGGGGACTAATTTTGACACAAAACGTCGCATAGGTGAAACGTGATTGTGGGATGCAGTTATGGTATTCATATGAAGAGTAGTGTTTCATGTATATGTTTACAGCCAGTGTGTACATTTATTGATACATGTCAACAGTTATTGTGTAAATTCACCCGATTCATAAATAATCTGAAATTTTCTGTCAGTTTATATATTACCTAATTTTAGACATTGTTTTATATATATGTGTGTCTGTGTCTGTGTCTGTGTGTGTGTGTGTGTGTGTTATTTTCTCCGACAGCTGGATGTTTGGTTTTCTCGTATCGATTTTCTATGTTCTGACCCCAAACTTTTTACACTTAACTGGTATCTATTTTTTTTTTTTTTTTGACCACTCATCTACTCAATATTTCCACTACCTGGCAAATCTTTTAATATTCACTTTGACCTCTAACTGAATCACTTGCTCGATGTTGCTAAATATTAATTTCCATTATTTCAGATGCTTATTGTTCATTTTTATTATGTCTCACTTTTTTTTTTTTTTTTTTTGGAAATGAGTGACCTCTGAAGATAGGTGCATAAATATACTCGTAAGCGCTAAGGAACTCCATTGTTTCCTGTTTTCTAAGTAAAAATAATCATATTTTCAATATTCACGTTCGTCTCATGAAATAGATTCATTTGTATATGTGTGTGTGTGTTTCATACATACATATATGCCTATACATATACGAGTATATATTGTTGTTTACAATATAATGGGAGCTGTAGGTAAAGGCCGAGGGAATTGTGCCAGTTTCTAGTGACATTGACGTCACAACTGACGTCATTGGGTGGATGCCACATTCGGTCGTAATATATTCACTCAGAAACTATGTTTATCATCGAGATTATTTTTTGTTACAGACTTCTTCTTTATTTACCTGCATACTTCGTGGTGTGTGTGTGTGTGATATATATATATATATATATATATATATATATATATATATATATATATATATATATATATATATATATATATATATATATATATATATATATATATATATATATATATATAGTAAGCACAAACTGTCAGCATACAGCACTAATTGGTAAGGAAGCCTATCAGTGAAAGAACACACGATAAATAACGCTATATTTCGGGTCCTAACTGGACCCCTTCTCAAGCACTACTGAATGGAGAAAGTTACTTTATACATTCACTTGTGCTTGAGAAGGGGTCCAGTTAGGACCCGAAGCATAGCGTTATTTTCTGTGTTGTTTCACTGATGGGCTTCTTTACCATATATATATATATATATATATATATATATATATATATATATATATATATATATATATATATATATATATATATATATATATATTTAATTTTTTTTTCCCACGAGAAGCTTGTGAATATTGTAAATGTGAGTAGATATGGCTACGTAAGGAAATGGAAAGAAAGTATGAGAACCTTAGTACTTTCAAGTGTATTACTTATCTTCAGAGGAATCTGATTTGTACAAACGAATGAAGCGATACACACAGACACACACACACACACATATTCAAATAAGCTCATTACCATATGTAAAAACATGAATCATATTTTACCCCGACTGGGACTCGAACCTAGGACACATAATTGCTGTGCCAAGGCACGACCAACTACACCACAGAAGGTTAAAAGGGAAACAAAACTTACAGCTTTAACTGCTGTACTAGGAATTAACACATTCTATCTCTCTATTCATATTACAGTTTCCACCAACCTCACTCGCGGCTTTGTTTTCGCATTTACTTTGAATCTCAATCTAATAAGGGATCAACAATATTCAAATAAGCACATTACTATATGTGAAAACCGGAATCATAGTTTACCCCAACTGGGACTCGAACCTAGGACACATAATTGTTGTGCCAAAGCACTACCAACTACACCACAGAAGGTTAAAATTGAAACAAACCTTACAGCTTTAACTGCAATACTAAGAATGAACGAATTCTATCTGAATGGCACTGTTCATATTAGATTCATATTAGATTCAAATCTCAATCTAATAAGGGATCAACATTAATTGAACAAGCACATTACCATATGTGAAAACAGGAATCATATTTTGCCCCGACTGCGACTCGAACCTAGGACACAATTACTGCACCAAGGCACTACCAACTAACCACAAATTTTGGTAGTGCCTTGGCACAGTAATTATGTGCCCTAGGTATGAGTCCCTGTCGGGGTAAAATATGATTCATGTTTTCACATACAGTAATGTGCTTATATGATTATTGTTGATCCCTTATTAGATAGAAATTTGAATTAAATGCGAAAACGAAGCCATGAGTGAGGTTGGGGGAAACTGTAATATGAACAGAGTGGCATTTAGATAGAATGCGTTCATACCTAGAATAGTAGTTAAAGCTGTAAGGTTTGTTTCCCTTTAATCCTTCTGTGGTGTAGTCGGTAGCGGCTTTGCACAGTAATTATGTGTCCTAAGTTTGAGTTCTAATCGGGGTAAAAAATTACAGTATTCATGATTTCACATATGGTAATGTGCTTATTTGATTATTGTTAATCTCTTATTAGATTGAGATTTGAATTTAATGTGAAAACAAAGCCATGAGTGATGTTGGGGGAATCTGTAATATGAACAGAGTGGCATTCAGGTACAATGAATTCATTCCTAGTATAGCAGTTACAGCTGTAAGGTTTGTTTCAATTTTAACCTTTTGTGGTGTTGTTGGTAGTGTCTTAGTACAGTAATTATGTGTCCTAGGTTCGAGTCCCAGTTAGGGTAAAATATTTTTCATGTTTTCACATATGGTAATGTGCTTATTTGATTATTGTTGATACCCTATTGGACTGAGATATGAATTAAATGGTAAAATGAAGCCACGAGTGAGGTTGGGGGAAGCTGTAATATGAACAGAGTGGCATTCAGATAGAATGTGTTCGTTCCTTGCATAACAGTTGAAGCTGTAATGTTTCTTTCCCTATTAACCTTCTGTGGTGTAGTTGGTAGGGCCTTGGCACATTAATTATGTGTCCTAGGTTCGAGTCCCAATTGGGGTAAGATATGATTCATATTTTCACATACGGTAATGTGCTTATTTAATTATTGTTGATCCCTTTTTAGATTGCGATTTGATTTAAATGCAAAAAACGAAGCCACAAGTGAGGTTGGGGAAAACTGTAATATGAGCAGAGTGGCATTCACATGAAATGCGTTAATTCCTAGTATAGCAGTTAAAGCTGTAAGGTTTATCCTCCCTTTTGATCTTCTGTGGTGTAGTTGGTAGGACCTTGGCACAGTAATTATGTGTCCTAGGTCCGAGTTCCAGTCGGAGTAAAATGTGATTCATGTTTTCACGTATGGTAATTTGCTTATTTGATTATTGTTGATCCCTTATTAGATTGACTTTTGACTTAAATGCGAAAACAAAGCCACGAGTGAGGTTGGGGGAAACTGTAATATGAACAGAGTGGCATTCAGATAGAATGCTTTCATTCCTAGTATAGCAGTTAAAGCAGTAAGGCTTGTTTACCCTTTAACCTTCTCTCGTGTAGTTGGTAGTGCCTTGGTGCAGTAATTATGTGTCCTAGGTTCGAGTCCCATTTGGGGTAAGATATGATTTATATATATATATATATATATATATATATATATATATATATATATATATATATATATATATATATATATATATATATATATATATATCTATATATATATATATATATATATATATATATATATATATATATATATATATATATATATATATATATATATATATATATATATATACACAGAAAACAGGAGAAAAAAAGGAAATTAACAACCCATCAAAGGAAATCATATACTTTACCTGAAACCAGGAAAATTAGATACGATCAGTGGTAGGAGGAAACGGGAACATATTAAATTGCTAAATATAGTAGTAACTTTTTTTTTTATGATTGTGACACCAGGACGGGCAAAAAAACAAAAAAAATAGAACAGCCCTCATCGGGCCTGGGCACGAAGAATATATTAAGTAAAGAGAAATAGAGATGGAGAGTGTAGTGACTTGTCAGATGTGAAGGGATAATAAAAGATGTGTGATGAATATCCAAGAATAGTCAGTGTAGATGTAGGCATAGAAAAAGAACTGAAAAAACACACTAAATTTAATAATAATAATAATAATAATAATAATAATAATAATGATTATAATAACACTAGTAATAATAGTAGTTATAATAATAATGATAATGATAATAAATACAATAATTATAATAGAAATGATACTAACCAACAGTAATAATAACAACAGCAGTACAGTAATAAGGACAATAATAATTATATAAATAATAATCTCGAAAAAAACAAAAAATCTGCAAAAATAATGATAACGATAATACTAGAAATACTGACAGTAATATTATTATTAAGCTAATAATGTAGTAACTATAAAATTATAATAATAATGGTGCAATAATAGTAACAGTAAAACAAAAGAAATAAATAATATTTTTTTATAGTAATAATAAATAAATTATAGATAAAAGAATATTATGTTATATACAAAATTATTTATATCAAACTTGAAGGAAGCAGTTTTGATAATATGGGATCAATTACATCTGACAAGTCATTACACTCTCCATCTCTGTTTCTCTTTATGTATTCTTCGTGCCCAGGCCCGATGAGGGCTTTTTTTTTTTTTTTTTTTTTTTTTTTTTTTTTTTTTTTCCTGGTGTCACAATCGTAGAAAAAAACGACTGTTCAGGACAGTTCGATGTTAAGTCTTCCTTCAGTTACGGTTCTCTTTCTAGGCCTACATCAACACCGAATATGCTTGGATATTCGTTAAACATGTCTTATTGTCCCTTCACTTCTGACAAGACACAATACTCCCCATCTCTGTTTCTCTCTAAGTTTTCTTCGTGCCCAGGACCGATGAGGGTAGATTTATTTATAATTTTTTTTTTTGCCCATCCTGGTGTCACAATCATTAAAATAAAATAAAACATGACACCAATTATTATTTCGGTGCTCGCTTAAATTAATTATTGTAGATTCCAAGATGTTTATAGTAATAATATCCTTACTTCTTACTAAGATAAAAGCCTTGTTCCTGTCAGTATGGTGATTGCAATCAGTATAATGCTTGAATAAAGCATTATACTGCACTGGAAGACTTAACTATTTCGAAAGTTCAATTTATGTTGATTGACACGAAATTCTAATAATTTGCTAGTCTGACCAACATAATACTTATCACAGTCTGTACATGGAATCTTGTATATAGTATTAGAAGTGGAAACAGGACTATTTTTAATCAACATATTGCAATAGTATTTTCACATTTGAAAACTAAACGGACATTTAATGTTCTCAAAATCTTGACTAAGCTATGACATCCCTGAAAATAGGGAATAATTAGGGTATTATTAACATTCGAAACAACATTACCGTCGGGGAGGTAACGATTACATCTGCCAAAACAAGTCCTTCACAAGAACAAACAAACAAACATTTATTTCCATTTTGTACAATGGTTATTCAACATTAATAGTAACTTATAACTAGACATGTAATTAAACTAATAAATAAGAGGGTAATACATATAGTTAAATTAAATGTAGCTTTCATAGAAAATAATAATGCTGTAATAAAAATGTTAACAATAATGTTAATAATAAAGTAGTAAGTATGCCACTAGATACAGGATCGTTATTATCGGCATCATTTTCATATTTGTTTTCCTTACAATGAGAATAATTAGTTCTTAATGAGCAGCAACTATTTGTCCAAAAGAAAACTATATAGTTTGCCTTTGAAAGCTGTGAAGGAGGATGCATTTTTAAGATGCTCTGGTTGTATTATTGGACTTATCAAAAGCCTTCGACAGTGTAAACCATGAACTTCTTTTAAGTAAATGTACTAACTTAAATATTGATCCAAGCTGGTTTAGCGAGTATCTAACTAATCGTAAACAGTCTATACGTCTTAACAACATTATCTCTGTGCCAAAAAATGTATCATCTGGTGTTCCACAGGGATCAGTACTTGGTCCTATCCTCTTCTCCATTTACGTAAATGATCTATCTTCTTTCATTTCTGACTGTCTAGTCGTACGATATGCAGATGACACTCAACTACTCCTTAGTGGTGATATTAATAATCTCCCAGAGCTAATTTTAAGAGCAGAAAACACTCTGTCAAAAATTAAAACCTATTTTCAAGAAATTGGGCTGTTAATGAACGAAAGTAAAACACAGTGCATATTTATTGGTTCTAGGTTCCACATAGCACAAATTCCAGAAAACACAACAATTAATTTTTGCGACAATATCACACCTAGCAAAACAGTCAAAAACCTAGGAATTCACTTTGATAACCACATGTTATTTAATTCCCACATAGATAAAGTATGCAAAAAGGTTACAGGAATATTAATGTGCTTATCACGTATAAAAGACAATTTTGAGACTACCACTCGATTAACTGTTGTTGAATCTCTAGCCCTAAGTCACATTAATTACTGCACAACTGTTTGGGGAGCTACCACTAAGACTCAGATAAACAGAATACAGAAGCTTATTAATTTTGCAGCTCGAGTTGCCCTGGGAGGAATAAGAAAATATGACCACATCACACCAGCTCTCAATAAACTTGGGTGGCTGCGGGCAGAAAACAAGGTCGCTTATGCTATTATATTATTCCAGAGTGTTGGCCCTTTGATAGTGATCATCTTTGAACCTGCTTCTGTGTTTGTTCTGTGAATAAAGAGCTCACTGCTTTGTCTTGTGTTGGTTCCCCTTATATCCCTGACTGTTTATAAATCAAATAGCCAGCTAGGATAATGATGGTCCAAAATTTTGAATACAAAAACATAAATAGCATAAGCGACCTTGTTTTCTGCCCGCAGCCACCCAAGTTTATTGAGAGCTGGTGTGATGTGGTCATATTTTCTTATTCCTCCCAGGGCAACTCGAGCTGCAAAATTAATAAGCCTCTGTATTCTGTTTATCTGAGTCTTAGTGGTAGCTCCCCAAACAGTTGTGCAGTAATTAATGTGACTTAGGGCTAGAGATTCAACAACAGTTACTCGAGTGGTAGTCTCAAAATTGTCTTTTATACGTGATAAGCACATTAATATTCCTGTAACCTTTTTGCATACTTTATCTATGTGGGAATCAAACAACATGTGGTTATCAAAGTGAATTCCTAGGTTTTTGACTGTTTTGCTAGGTGTGATAATATTGTCGCAAAAATTAATTGTTGTGTTTTCTGGAATTTGTGCTATGTGGAACCTAGAACCAATAAATATGCACTGTGTTTTACTTTCGTTCATTAACAGCCCAATTTCTTGAAAATAGGTTTTAATTGTTGACAAAGTGTTTTCTGCTCTTAAAGTTAGCTCTAGGAGATTATTAATATCACCACTAAGGAGTAGTTGAGTGTCATCTGCATATCGTACGACTAGACAGTCAGAAATGAAAGAAGATAGATCATTTACGTAAATGGAGAAGAGGATAGGACCAAGTACTGATCCCTGTGGAACACCAGATGATACATTTTTTGGCACAGAGATAATGTTGTTAAGACGTATAGACTGTTTACGATTAGTTAGATACTCGCTAAACCAGCTTGGATCAATATTTAAGTTAGTACATTTACTTAAAAGAATTTCATGGTTTACACTGTCGAAGGCTTTTGATAAGTCCAATAATACAAGCAGAGATATTTTTTTCATATCTATATTATTATAGATACTATTCGTAACTTTAAGCAGTGCAGTTTCCGTCGAGAGTTTCGGTCTGAAACCATATTGGTTAATAGCTAATAGTCTATTTGATTCTAAATATGACATAAGTTGGCATGCAACAATTTTTTCTAATATTTTAGAGAAAATGGGTAGCAGGGAAATGCGTCCTAGCCCTTAGTAGAAAAGGGAGTTCGAGACGTAAACCGAATCATCATCATCAATCATTATTATTATTATTATTATTATTATTATTGTTATTATTGTTGTTATTATTATTATTATTATTAATTTCTAAATGGGCGAGGAGCAAGAATGCCCTTTCCGTGTTTCCCTTCGTGCCTTAATAGTCGACTATATGGTGCGGAGCGAGAGGACTGAGAATCCCTCCTTTGTAGATTCTCATAATGTATTATTATTATTATTATTATTATTATTATTATTATTATTATTATTTTTATTATTATTATTATTATTTTTATTATTATTATTATATAAGATCGCTCTTTAATCACGTATGATACCTGTTGTGACTGACGATCCCTCAACTTGTATTGCTACCTCATGACACGATTACAGGAAGTGGAGTTTTTGGGGAATGAACCCCACAGCTTTAAAGGCTTGTAGGAACTTTCCGTGACCTTTTGACCTCTTGCAAAGGTCAGATATTAATCATGTCAGGGTGTAGTGGGTACAGGAGAGGGGAATGATACGACATTTGGAAAGAGTATCTGAATTAAAGGTATAAAAGTCGTCTGCCTTCTATTATGCATATCGGGAGACCTACTATCGACTGCATCCTTTAAATATTCCTTCAATACATTGTTTACAATCGTATTTGCTTGCTCGGTTACATATTATTATTACTACTATTATTATTATTATTATTATTATTATGTTGAAAATTTTTTTTTTAGCCCTTTCTTGAACCTTTATAAGTTTCCTGTGTCCTTTTTTTTCTCTTCTTTTCTTCTTCGTCTTCTTTCTTTTTACTCATTATTATTATTATTACTATTATTATTATTATTGTGATTGTTGTAATTATTATTATAATTCTTCTTCTTCTTCTTCTTCTTCTTCTTCTTCTTATTATTATTATTATTATTATTATTATTATTATTATTATTATTATTATTATTATTATTGTTATAGCTATATTATAATGGTTCGTAATAGTATTTTTAAGATTTTTATTTTCTTTACGTAGACCAGTTTTGTATGACTAGGAGACTGGGGATAACAACAGCTCTTTCTAGCATTGGTTTCTTAAAATATGTATGATTGTGTGTCATTTTGACTTTGTATAGTATACTGATGTAAATTGGGCATTTAATGGGGGGGTCGGTGATTTTTCGTAGGTCACTGATTGAAAATGGGGCTTGGGCCCCGGCCAAGTGGTAAATATATAGTATTGCTATGTACTATCACTATCCCTTGCCTCTGTATTTCATTGGAGACCTTCAGCCTTTAAGTATATACTTGCATAAAAAAGTTTAAGTATGTAGGCTCGGTTATAGCTGCAAATTTTGGGAGTGAAAGCAGATGTGTGTCACAGAGTGAATGAAGGGTGTAAAGTGTTGGGTGCGTTGAAAGGAGTGATGAAGAATAGAGGATTGGAAATGAATGTTAAGAAAATTTTGTATGAGAAAGTGGTTGTGCCAACTGTGATGTATGGATCAGAGTTATGGGGTATGAAAGTGAGAGACGGAAACTAAATGTGTTTGAGATGAAATGCCTGAGGAGTATGATTGGTGTATCTCGGTTGGATAGGGTTAGGAATGAAGTGGTGAGAGCAAGAACGGGTGTGAAGAGAGAATTGGCAGGCAGAGTAGATATGAATGTTCTGAGATGGTTTGGCTAAAACCCAGCAAACTTTAACTTTAAGGAGAGCCCTGAATGATAGGAGGATGGATGTGAGGGAAGCAAGTGAGCGTGCTAGGAATAGAAATGAGTGGCGAGCGATTGTGACGCAGCTCTGATTGGCATCTGCTGTTACCACGGGGCTGCGTCTTACAAAGGTTGCCCTGTGGTAGGGGCAGTAGGGGAGCTGACATTATGAAGCGACACAGGTTGTGGAAGAGCCGGGAGAATGGGCTGTGGCACTCCAGCAGTGCCATCTGAACGGTCGTTAGCTTCCTCGTCATTGCCCATAGAGCAAAGTAATCCCTGTATTGTTTCTTTTTTTATGTCGGCTACCCCGCAGTGGGGGAAACAGCCAAGGTAGATAGAATAGAAAAGAGACAAATGAACCAGAAAACTGAAGCTCATCGAGACCTACTTGAAGACCTTCATGTAATTAAGTGACACTTTAAGGATAGGGGCTAACACACACACACACACACACACACACATACACTTGCGCACGAGCATGGAATTCATCAAATGGTGTACTAACATCCTTTCGAGTTGACAGGGAGTTTTGCTCGAGGCAAGCGTTTGTAATATCTATCTATATATATCAATCTAGTCATCTCTCTCTCTCTCTCTCTCTCTCTCTCTCTCTCTCTCTCTCTCTCTCTCTCTCTCTCTCTCTATATATATATATATATATATATATATATATATATATATATATATATATATATATATATATATTGGGGGTTCTGTTTCGTTTTCGTCATTACTTTTCCTCTTTACAGTTACTTAAAATCTATAAAAGTCTTATCCATCCCTGCTTAAACTTCTGCACATACATCTGGGGTGCTTCATCTTATACTTGTCTCCTTGATAGGGTTGAATCTGAGGCAGTCAGACTTATTAATGATCCTTCTCTTACTTCTAATATGGATTCTCTCTCTCTGCCATAAGGTACCATCCCTGTCTCTTTTCTATCGTTATTACTTCCATTGTTGCTATGATGGGTTGGCGAGTTTCATTCCTCCCCCACTGCCAAAGCAACGTAACACTTGCCATGCGTCCTCGTCTCACAGGTACTGTGTGGAGATTTGAAGCTTGCGGATTGGTCGGTGCAGCAACTTCTTCTTCCCATCTACCTCCTGACTCTGGAACTCTCATCCTCCCTCTGTCTTTCCAAATTCTTATGGCCTATCTTCCTTCAAAAATCGAATCAATCGTTTTCTCAGGGCCTAATCCTCCATATCTCTAGGTCCTCAGTCTGTCCTTTTCCTTTGTGTATCATTACCTCATCTCTGCCTTGTCCAGAACCATTTTCTTTTCCTTCGTGTTAATGTTTTCTCGTGCCCGGACCTTTATTGCAGGTCTGTGCGTGTTCGTACCTTGAGAGTCGATGGAAAATTTGTTTGTAAATTGTGTTTGTAGGTCGATTTTTTGTGGGTGGGGGGTATTCGTGGGTTGAAGTCCCACTGTAAATATATGAATTAGTGTATGCTCACATCCTACCTAGCTTAAGTTACTGACATACCCAAACTGAGAATAGGAATTGAATTTGCTCATTTGACTCACATACTCCTACCTAGTCTCCGTGGCAAAATGGTAGCGTCTACGACTCTGCGGCGGCAGGTCGAGGTTTCGCGCCCTGTCACGGACTGAGGTTAGTAAGGGCATACACTCAGGGTAACGATTACATCTGCCAAAACAAGCCCTTCGTAAGAAGGCAACCGTCCTAGCCCTTAGTAGAAAAGGGAGTTCGTGACGTAAAGCCGAATCCAATCCATACTCCTACCAAAGTATGAATTGAGTTTACATGTACCCTACCTAAAGTAGGAGTTGGGTTGACTCAATTATATCATACCTGATCAAAATGAAATAAAGTTTATCCGTACATCCAACCTAACTAGGAATTAATTTTTTAGTGTAACACCTGGGCGGGCTTAGAAAATACTCAGTTTACTCACATACTCCAACTAAAGTATGAAATGAGTTTACACGTACCATTACTAAAGTTAGACTTGAGTTTACTCATTTTTCTCATACTCGTTCCAAGAGTAAGAAATACGTTTACTCTTGCTTCCCACCTAAAAAGTATCGAGATTACTCTTTTTATCTCACGTAAAATAGCAACTTGGGTTACTAGTTTTTCTCTCATATCCCGCCCTTGTGAGTCACTATTAATCCCCATTCGAATGGGGGTGGAAACAGACGCGTTAAAGCTGGGGAATTAAGGCTAGAGACCCTTGTTAACTCCTGCGGTGGGCTCGATTACGGGTTTGTCACTTTCTAAGTCAGGTGCTCTAGCTACTGTGGTACTGCGGTCTCCTCAGTTTGCTCACTCTTGTAACAAAAAGTTCCTCACTTTTCATTTTCTTATAAAAGAGAAGTGGGGGGTTAGGGTTGGGGGGATATCCTCATCATAGCTGATTTCTCCCCCCCCCGCTTTTCCTCACCCCCCCTCACATGAGCATGAGTATTCTCTATTATATATATATTTTTTTTATCCGCTTTCAGGTGGTATGAACAAGATTAAAACGCGAACTTTTTTTCATACGTGATAATATTTATATTTAATGCAGTTGTTTATTTATTTTTTTACGGATTTGGTGGACTTTATTATGTTGGTTGAGAATTTAAATCGCATAATTTTTCAATATATGACTGGTTTGAAAATGTGTTCCATCTTTTATTATCAGGATGATGATGATTATTTTTTATGATTATTTTATTTTCGCTATATTTTGTATCCAGTAATATTATTTTGCATAAAATTGCAATTTTTGTTATTATATTTATGTATTTATGATATTTATTGGCTATTCGATATTTATATATAATTATTTATTATTATTATTATTATATTATATATATATATATATATATATATATATATATATATATATATATATATATATATATATATATATATATATATATATATATATATATATATATATATATATATATATATATATATATATATGTGTGTGTGTGTGTGTGTGTGTGTGTATGTGTGTGTAAAACTTGTGAAAACTTGATTATTGTGATTTTGGTTGGTTATGCTATATTTGTTAATGGACGTTTAATCTGGAATCATGGCTTGACTCGGGAAGCAACTAGCCTTGTCTTATTTGTGTATGCCAAATTTTTTTTTTTATCCTCCCTTATTTTTGTTATATAGTTTTTCGTCTGTTGTATTACACTCCTATCAATTTTTGGATTAAATTTGCTCTGTATATTTTGAGAAGAGGGAGGTTTTTTATATATATTTTATTATTATTATTATTATTATTATTATTATTATTTTTATTATTACTTTATTATTATTATTATTATTATCATCATCATCATCGGTGTAACCTACAAAGGTATCTATCACGGTTGATAGAGTCCAGGTGTCATAGAGTACGCGGACGTTTACAGGTCTAGACACACTTGTTGGGAGGGGGGGAAGCCAATAAGCTCCTCCCATTTTCACTAACAGCTCCTCCTCTGTCAGAGAATCCAAATAGCTCATTGGTTGTTAAGATTGCAGGTAAGGGAATGTCTCGCTAAGTCTTATTGGCTGTTCAAAATCTTTCCATTCCTCTCTGTCAATTTTGACCCGACTGCAGTGAGTTCAGTGTTACCAAAACAAAAGTAGATATGATGTTTTGCAATTTTTTTTTTTAGAATCAATGCAAAAATAATATTACGTTTTCGTATTTGATGAGTCTAAGTCTCCTATAATATTTTTCTCCACTTGGTAACATTAAAAAGAAATAGGTCCCGAAACAGTAAAATTCTGTTTATCAAAGTATCTGAGATCAGATTAAAGGGGGGTTTACATGGTCAAACGGTTCGTCGAACTGTCGAGCCGCGTTCGACGAACCGTTTGACAGTGTAAACCGCCCTTAAGGTACATCTTGCCGAAGGACAGATGGAAAGAGTGATTCGATTCTCTCATTCATTTCCAGGACGGAACTTGGAATTTTATAGGATGTTTTTACGTATTCATTTTGGGTGGCTTCTCTCGACAGATTTATTTTTCTGTTTTCATCTTCTACACCTGATGAATTTACTAATGAAAATAACCTAATTCTTATGACCTTTCATCCTTCAAAAAGCAGATCTATCGTCATCTCAGAGCCTAGTCCTCCATATCTCTGGGTCCTCTACTTTTTTTTTTTTTGTCTGTCGTTTTCCTTTGTGTGACATTACCTCATCTCTGCCTTGTCCTTAACCTTTTTCTTTTCCTTCGTCTTGGTATTGTTTCGTGCCCGGGCCTTTATTGATGAGGACAGTTTCTGCATGTCCCGGTGTCGCTCATTAAAAAAAATTACAGTAATATACATGACTTTGAACCCACTTCTTGTAATCCAGGGCAAATGCTGGCTTTGAGGTGCCATTGTGTACGAACCACAACATTGGCATCTGTCGTCTCTTAACCCCTGTTCACTCGAAAATGCTGACCATATGTGAAACAAACGGCACTAGGAAATTACGATTAAAGTATGAAGTAAGACATACACTTACCTACTTACTCATGCTTCTCTCTTTGCTTGAAGAAAAAAAAAATGAATTCCAGCCTTTCAGTTAGATATCTCTGTATAATATTTTTGAATTATTCTTGGGATTAAAGCATATATGATTTATCACATGGTTCAGAAAAAAATAAACTGAGGAAAAAAGGACTTTGTGAACTTCTATTTTGTTTTATGGTATGACCCAAAAGTAGCTTTTAAACTGATGCTCATAAAATATTGCAAAATAACTTTTTAATGCCTGTAATGGCTTATATATATATATATATATATATATATATATATAAATATATATATATATATATATATATATATATATAATATTGGTATTTCTGCCTTATTTGAATTTTCCAGGATTATTTCACATTTAAAAGTTAAAATATAGTTGTTATTTATTAAAAAAAAAAATAACCGTTTGGAAAATCGAGAAAACGTGAATTTCGTCATTTTCCACTTTAAGGCTTGTAGGTGGCATTTTCAAATGTTATTCTGAAGACACTTTGGGTGTGAATGCATCAGAAAAGTATCTTCTAGTAATATATATATATATATATATATATAATATATATATATATATATATATATATATATATATATATATATATATATATATATATATATATATATATAATTTTTTTTAGGAAAAGTTATGGCGCCTGACGTTTCCTTGTCTCTATCCCTAAGTCAGTTAAGTTGTATTGCCTTCAGACTGGAAAAACGCTGTTGAAACTACGAGTGTTTGACGAGAGACCAGAAAAATAATTAGAAACATTGGGTAGAGAGAGTGAGAAAAAGAGAGTTTTAATCAGTGGCATATTCATACGTATTGTACATATATTTTTCCCAGGTGTGTGTGCGTGTGTGTGTGTGTGTGTGAGAGAGAGAGAGATAGAATTACCAGTTTAGGGTAGTTTGAAAAATGTCATAGAGTACACCAGACTCACCAGTTTAGGGTAGTTTGATATACTGCAACAGTTCTATTATTCTGCATATATACATTGCTTTCAGCGCAGTTTTTCTTCAGGCTGGTCGTCGCCTGTATCTCCAGTCATCGAATAAAGCTTTATCATGAGTCATATATATATATATATATATATATATATATATATATATATATATATATATATATAATATATATATATATATATAGTAAGGAATCTTTAATAAATCAGTTTTTGGCGCCCCGTCAAAGTCCTCCCCGCGTTCGCCAGAGTATGCAGCAAATGTGATGGTGTGTATATATATATATATATATATATATATATATATATATATATATAATATATATATATATATATATATATATATATACAGGGTGTCCACAAAGTCTGGGTGCATAGGAAATTTCACTATGCAGACTTATTCAATCGAGTTCACCTGAATTTTGTAAAGCGCATCAAATTATGCATTGAAAATGATGGAAATCATATTGAAAATATTATTTATTAACATTAGATTTAAATAAAATTGCTTTGTTTTAAAAGTATGTGTTACTCTCCTGTGTACCCAGACTTCGTCTGGGTACACAGGAGAGTAACACATACTTTTAAAACAAAGCAATTTTATTTAAATCTAATGTTAATAAATAATATTTTCAATATGATTTCCATCATTTTCAATGCATAATTTGATGCGCTTTACAAAATTCAGGTGAACTCGATTGAATAAGTCTGTATAGTGAAATTTCCTATGTACCCAGACTTTGTGGACACCCTATATATATATATATATATATATATATATATATATATATATATATATATATATATATATATATATATATATATATATCACACCTTGATTACATATCACTTTTCCTTCAGGGACGTGGTCCTGGGTCACTCCGGTCATCCTTTGAGCTGCATTATAAGAGCCTTTATTAATAAATTAGGGAGACTCTGCTCCTAATTTATTGCCTTTGGTCGCACAGGAGATATCATGGAATGGAATGTGAACCGGATTTAGAGGTCGGTTCTGTTACAAGTATAGCTGGGAAAGCAAAGGCAGGGATCATTTTTATAAGGGTTTCAATACTCTACAGTGGATATTTTTGCTTGTTTTTCAGTCACGTGGTGTTGTTTGCCGACCGTGAAATAACTTTTTTTTTTTTCATATATTAAATTTGTGGTTTGAGGAGGGGGTGGCTCATCTTTCATGATTTGTCCTTGATATTACTTTTTGGAATCATACTATTATTATTATTATTATTATTATTATTATTATTATTATTATTATTATTATTATGCGTTTTATTTCACTGTTGTACTTTGAGGTTTCGAACTTTACCTTATTCGGTTAATTTGTTATTATTGTTATTATTATTAGTATAAGTAGTAGTAGTAGTAGTAGTAGTACTATTAAAAGAGGGATTCTTCCTGTAGCTATACTCTTAATAAATTAATTGTTAGTATCCTCTGGGAACCGCGGTAGCGCAGTGGCTAGGGCACGCCTCAGAAAGTGACAGACCCGCAATCGAGCCCACTATGGGGCTTTAGGAAGGACACCCAACCTTTATTCCCCAGCTCCAACCGGTATGTATCCACCCCCATTATGAGGACGAATATCGACTTATAAAACGGCAAACGCAACTATTGTTTGTGTTCATCAAAAGATTTTCATGTCGCTTGAGCATTAGCGCTGACGTTCTTCTTCATTTCCATTTCTGGGCCGTTTTAGTCAAGAAGAGAGTAGTGGCTTCCCTCATGTAGCTTTTTTTTTAGTCAGTACTCTCATTGAATACACATCATTAAATGTGTGAGGCCAGTTATGGATCAGTATCTTCACAAGATTGAGATTATATGAGTAAAAGTTGTCTTTACGATAAAGAATTTTGTGGTATAATTGAAATTTATGGGAAGCTTCGGGGAACTCCACCGGTTGTGCACCATATATATGTGTGTGCGCGTGCGCTCGCTCGCCATTGGGAGGCATGCTGCTTTAGACTAATGAGAATATATTCACGACATCAAAAATAGCAGAAACAGATATATTCCGAGTAAGTGGTTTTAGTGCCTGGCTTCAACACAAGAAGCCACGCATTTCATATCCTCAGGTGACCCATACAAGTTTTATTTGACGCAGCCATTTGGGAATAGGGGCAATTTGGCAGACACGTGTAAATCATTAGGCGTAGTGATTCTTCATATAAATGAATGGGTCACTCGTGGAACAGTATCTGAATACCTTTAGACTCGCAAACTTTGCCCTCACTCAAAGGTATAGGAGGAGCTGTGCTCAGATGGATCAAACAATGGTTAAAAGATAGAAAACAGAGGGTTTGCATAAATGGAGAGAAATCAGAGTGGGGCTCGGTTACAAGCGGGGTACCACAAGGCTCGGTACTGGGTCCTCTATTATTTATCGTATATCTAAATGATCTGGATTCGGATATCAGTAGTAACCTAAGTAAATTCGCAGACGACACTAAAATAGGTAGAACTATAAATGGAAAAGAAGACATTCATGCTTTACAGGAAGATCTAAATAGATTATCTGAATGGTCGGACAAATGGCAAATGGAATTTAATGTTGAAAAATGTAAAGTAGTTAAAATGGGTACTATAAAAGACAATACTAGTTATAAGCTAAATAACCATGAAATCATGAGTTCTCAGTGTGAAAGGGATTTGGGAGTTCTTGTGAATAGTAGTCTTAAGCCAAGAGAGCAATGCACAGCAGTCAGAAATAAAGCAAACAGAATTTTAGGATTTATCTCAAGAAGCGTCAGCAATAGGACGGAAAAAGTTATTTTGCAGCTCTATCTTGCATTAGTTAGGCCCCATTTAGATTATGCTGTGCAATTCTGGTCACCCTATTATAGAATGGAAATTGAATCCTTGGAGAGAGTGCAACGAAGAATGACCAAGATGATACACAATATCAGAAATCTACCATATGAGGACAGATTAAAAAAACTTAATCTACATTCTCTAGAGAGGCGAAGAGTTAGGGGGGATATGATTGAAGTGTATAAATGGTTTAAAGGGATTAACAAGGGAGATATTAATAAAGTTTTAAAAATTCATGATCAAACCAGAACTCGTAATAATGGATTTAAGCTTGATAAATTTAGGTTCAGAAGGGAAATTGGTAAAAATTGGTTTGGTAATAGAGTAGCTGATGCATGGAACAAGCTTCCTAGTAGGATAGTAAATGCCAATACCTTAGACACCTTCAAATGTAGATTAGATAGACATATGACAGAGGTAGGGTGGGTATGAATAGGTTAGTGCTTATTAGAAAAATCATAAAAAGAAAAACAGAATAAATAAGTAGAGTAGAATAGAATAGGTTAGACATGCTGAAAATACAATTCAAAAATGGAGCTGCCTCGTGTGTGCCAGTAGGCATGTTGCAGTGTCCTCTATTCTTATGTTCTTATGTTCTTATGTTCTTATGTACATATTTTCCTAATTACTATCGACATTTCGTCAGACAGGGAGACCGCAACCTGAACAAAAGAATTGTGTTTGATAGGGGCTCATCTTCTCTTATAGTGCGATTCGCCTTGGGTAATTCGTATAAAATCTCTTTGTTGTTGTTCCGGTTTTACGTCACGAACTCCCTTTTCTACTAAGGGCTAGGACGGTTGCCTTCTTATGAAGGACTTGTTTTGGCATATGTAATCGTTACCCTGAGTGTATGCCCTTACTAACCTCAGTCCGTGACGGGGCGCGAACATTTGTCCTTTTATTTTTTCGTTTTGGATCATTAGCTCTTCCTTCCGTTTTCCAAGGGCTAAGTTCCTATTGGCTATTTAGATAATGGAAATCTGGCCGCTTATTGGCTGTCGTTCGGTTTAGGAGGAGCTTTCAAACGGCAGATATTAGCATTGAAAAAGTTTAATTATTTTGTGTAAAACGAATTTTATATAACGTGGTTTTGTTTGTACGTATATGCATATCCATGTATGTATTAAGACCAGGTGCAATGTTCTCTCTCTCTCTCTCTCTCTCTCTCTCTCTCTCTCTCTCTCTCTCTCTCTCTCTCTCTCTCTCTCTCTCTCTCTCTCTCTTTCTTTACAGAGATTTCGTTGAAATGACGCCAGTCATATCCGCTTTTAATGAAACAACAGAGGTGGATTAGATACTCAGATATATTCTGGGATTACCATATCCGTTTTGATGTTGATAAATGACAATCTCTCTCTCTCCTCTCTCTCTCTCTCTCTCTCTCTCTCTCTCTCTCTCTCTCTCTCTCTCTCTCCCTCTCTCTCCTCTCTCTCTCTCTCTCTCTCTCTCTCCCCCTGGTGGTTCACAGTAGCGTATAGTGACAACATTCTTCTCAGAGGAGACTGAATTTTTAATTGTATGATGTAGAAATGCCTCCCGCACTATTGCTCAGTAAATAAGTTTTAGAGAATGTATGCAATAGAGGAAAAGTATATCATAATTATGCAAGTGAAGTACCTTAGAAGAATGAGGCGTCATGTAATACATACGGTGAGAAATGAGAGAATTAGAACTACTTGTTGGAGCAGGGGAAATTAATTGGAGAGAATGGAACAGAGATACTTAGTTGGTTTGGACACTTGGCTGTTGTGGATATATAGGTGTGATTTCCCAGGTGGTCGTACAATAGATACGGCTTTAAGAGAAGATAGGACTATTGCCCCATAGTACAGTAACAGGAGGAAAGGAAGAAATTGTTTACATTAAACTTATTTTAATTTATTAGTTCTTAATTATATGGTATATATCACTTTAATATTATCAAGGAGCAATTGTGCGCTTATGCAATAAGAGTTAAGGTTTGTTGTCGTAGGGGCAAGCGTTTTGTGGTCAGTTGTCCCTATCTCTCTATAAGGAGAAGGTGGGACATTGCATATGAAGCCCTGTATAGAGTCGAGGCGTACAAGACACTTCGTAATCGAAATCAGTTCTCTTAAAGGTGGCCAATCGGACCAGGGAAACCAGAGTTCTGATTCTGGAATTGGCCATTGGCTGGATCTTTCTCGGTATAATGGCGTGCATATATGAGTCTGAACTTGGGACTTATAATTACTAAGCCAAGGCTCTACCAACTACACCACATAAGGTCTAAAAAGGAAACAGACCTTACAGCTTAAATCTGATATTACCAGGGACGAACGCATTCTATCTCAATGCCACCATGTTCATATTACAGTTTCCCCCAACCTCACTCGTGGTTTCCTTTTCGCATTTAATTCAACTCCCAATCTCATTCGAGACCAACAATATTCAAATAAGCACATTAACGCGAGTGAGGTTAGGGGAAACTGTAATATGAACATAGTGGCATTCAGATTGAATGTGTTCATCCCTAGTATAGCAGATATACGCTGTAATGTCTGTTTCCTTTTTAGACCTTCTGTGTAGTTGTTAGCGCCTTGGCTTAGTAATTGTAAGTCTCAGGTTCAAGTCCCGGTCGGGGTAAAAATGATTCATGTTTTCACATAAGGTAATGCGCTTATTTGAATATATATATATATATATATATATATATATATATATATATATATATATATATATATATATATATATATATATATTCCCCAAACTGTTTTCCTTTTTTGATGTCGGCTACCCCCCAATTAAAGGGGGAAACAGCCAAGGTATATGTATGTATATATATATGCGCACAATACTTATATTTGTGATGTGCAGATAAGTGATAGATGATAGAAAAACCCTTCAAAAGTCATCCTAATCTCTACCGGGAAATTGACTTGGAGAAGTGATTTTGAAGCCCAAATAAAAACTAATCTGTATTGATAAGAACATATTTCTTTGAGCAGTGATGCTGCATACTTACTTGTATTGCTGTAATGAGATAGGCTGCATACTCGTATTGCTGTAATGACATAGGCTGCATACTTACTTGTATTGCTGTAATGAGATAGGCTGCATCCTCGTATTGCTGTATTTAATCTGAGATGTTTCATAGGCGTTGATGATTATAATCAAATAAAGTATTCTGAATATTTATAAATGATTGCTAAGTAGGTAGATTGATCATGTAGTGATTTATTTATAGTGGAACCTAGAAAGTTATTTTTCTTCCTCTAGGCCTAGTTTATTTAAAGTGGAACCTAGAAAGTTATTTTTCTTCCTCTAGGCCTAGTTTATTTAAAGTGGAACCTAGAAAGTTATATTTTTTCCTCTAGGCCTTTGTCTCAGCTTTCCAATTTTGTCTTCTATCTCCTGGCTTGCATGCACGTGCGACTCTGATGTGTTTTGTAAACTGGTTTTCTTCAGATTGAATATTTGGTTGTTGAGCTCAAGATAATCACGATGCCTCCTCACCTTTTGGGCACGGCATTCTCAGTGGAATGCACTCACTTCCTCTAATAGTAATGATAATGATAATAATAATAATAATAGCAATAATAATAATAATAATAATAATAATAGCAATAATAATAATAATAATAATAATAATAACCCAACTATAATAATAATAACGAAAGCATCAAAATACTACATTATTGTAGCATTTGCTCCGATTGTATCCTCAAAAATCCCACCTTAAATATCACATTATATGAAGACCTCGATTTTTGTAAGCATAACAGTTGATCAGAGAGGGGGTGAAGGGGCTCTCTAAACGACAACCAAGTACTGAATTGGCGTCTTGAAACCTCAACAAAGTACTGATATGGTGTCTTGAAATCTCAGCCAAGTACTGAAGTGGCGTTTTGGATCCTTTACTATGTACTGAAAAAAAATGGCGTCTTGAAACCTCAGCCAAGTACTGAATTGGCGTCTAGAACTCTACAGTAAATACTGAAATGGGTATTTGAGTGGGGCACTTAAAATTTTTGTTAAATTTAATGTCCCAAGACACAGTTTCTGACTGTCTTTTTAGCTTCTCCTGATAGCCCTATTGTCTTTGAAACTAACGAAATTTACCTCTTAATTCTGTTAACATATTTGGAATCCAGATAGACTCTGACTTGTCTTGTAGAAGTCACATAATCCAATTTTCTAAATCTGCGCCTAGAAAAATTTGGGGTTTAGTTTCGTTTTCGTCATTACTTTTACTCTTTCAAGTTACTTAAGATTTATAAATCTTATCAGTCCTTGCATAGAATACTGCTCGCACTTCTGGGGTGCTTCTTCTTATACTTATCTCCTTGTTCCGGTTTTTCGTCGCGAACTCCCTTTTCTACCAAGGGCTAGGACGGTTGCCTTCTTGCGAAGGACTTGTTTTGGCAGATGTAATCCTTACCCTGAGTGCATGTTCTTGCTAACCTCAGACCGTGACGGAGCGCGAACCCTCGACCTGACGCTTCAGAGTCGCGGACGCTAACGCTTGAGCCATGGTGACTACTGCTTATCTCCTTGATAGGGTTAAATCTAAAGCAGTCAGACTTAATAATGACCCTTATCTTACTTCTAAACTTGATGCTCTATCCCGTAAGGTATAATCCCTTAGTCTTTTCTATCATTACTACTTCCATCGCTTGTCTTGTATGGCGAGTTGTATCCCTCCTCTGCTGCTGCGGTCGTGTAACACTCAACAAGCGGTCTCGTTTCACATGGCACCAGCCGCCCGTTGCGATGCTACAGCTGAAGGATGTTTAAACTTAGGACAGTTCGATATTAAGTCTTCTTTCAGTTACGGTTCTTTTTTTTATGCCTACATCCACTGAATATTCTTGGATATTCATTACACACCTCTTATTATCCCTTCACTTCTGACAAGTCATTACACTCTTCATCTCTATTTCTCTTTACTTTATGTATTCTTCGTGCCCAGGCCCGATGACGGCTGTTTTAGTTTATTTATTTTTTTGGCTCGTCCTGGTGTCACAATCATACAAAAAAAAAAAAAAAAAAAAAGGTATCGTGTGGAGATTTGTAGCTTGTAGATTGGTCAGTGCAGTAACTTTTTCTTCCCTTCTACCTCCTGACTCTGAAATTCTCTTCCTCTTCCATCTTTCATAATTCTTATGACGTATCTTCCTTCAAAAAACGGATCTATCGTCATCTCAGGGCTTAATCCTGACATATCTGTAGGTCTTCACTACTTCGACTATTCTTTCAGCCTGTCCTTTTCCTATTGTTTACCATTCTCTTTTTTTCTACCTAGTCCATTAGCTTCTACTTTTTCTTCGTCTCAGTGTTTTTCTTGGTGTCCAGGCCCAATGGGGGCAAGTTATAGCCTAACCCGTTATCACACTCATAAAGAAAGCAATGGTGTTCTCTATCTAGAAAAGTGTGAGATAGATAACCCATCCTTGAAAACATTACAATTAAGTTCAATCATCTCGACCTTATGATGTATTCAGTTTATGCGCATGACAGATGCTACTACATGAACCATTGTTCTGTGTTATGTAATGTGTTTCAGTCTTGAACTTGACCTAGCTCAAGCCTGGTCAAGCACTTCAGTCCTGGACATGAAGTATTAAGTTTTACCTAGCACTTTAACTGAGAGTTATTCCAATACGTTTTAATTCTTGATTCCAGATATGCCTGTATCGTTTATATATGCATCATACATACATATACCTTGGCTGTTTCCCCCTTTAATTGGGGGATAGCAGAGTGATAAAATTTTTGAACAGGCTTGAAAAAGAGTGATGTGACAAGCTACTCAGCAACACAAGGAATAGTTCTCAACGTTGAGCAAGATTTCAGACATAGAAAGCAATGTATTTTACGGCAACTGTGATACATGAGGAATAGTTTTCATATCTAGATGACTTCCGGTTTTACGTCACGGACTCCCTTTTCTACCAAGGGTTAGGACGGTTGCCTTCTTGCGAAGGACTTGTTTTGGCAGATGTAATCGTTACCCTGAGTGCATGCCCTTTCTAACCTCAGACCGTGACGGGGCGCGAACCCTCGACCTGACGCCTCAGAGTCGAGGACGCTACCGCTTGAGCCACGGTGACATATCTAGATGACTCATTAACCAAATATAGAATCAGTTTATGATGTGTGATAATTTGCCTGAGTTATCTGGTGACTTCTCGTCCCAAATCCTTCCTTACTCTTGGCTGTACTCGTCCATAGATCAAGTTCTCTATAACTTTCTTACCAAATTACCATCTTTCCATATTGCTATTTCCCACCATGCCAACGGCACAGAACTGCTGATAACAGTATTATTACTATTGTTGTATATACACTGTTGTATATCCTTGGCCTCATCTTGTCATACACAAAAAGTGACGTATTTCCATTTCTGTCCTATTGGTTGCTTCCTAGTAGAGAATTCAGACTGTAAATCGACATGAAAGACGTGGGTGTAAGAGAGTAGCCGAAGTTACACGTGGATGGACGTGTGATAGTAAGGAAATTTCAATATCTGGAAAAAATTTGAATAGGATGTTCTCATGATTTAATAAGAGAAGAAAGCACGGTGATAAAATTTCGATAATCATGTAGTATAGGAAGGAAATATCAGTATCTTTAAAAAAGAGTTTGAAAAGGAAGCTCTTATGTTTAAACTAGAAAAGGGAGCATGGGTCTATGTCAGAAAAAGGATAACAAGAGGTTTTTCATTCCAGTTAAGGTTAGAAAGCAAGGTATATATATAAAGAATATGAAACCGTTTCCATGTGTAGTTGCAGAATAGTGTCATGCAGTTTGCATAAGAAAAACAAGAAAGTGAAAGATAAAGCTTTATTAAACTTACTGAAGCAAAACTTGAATAAGAAGACATTGCATACACAAGGATGTGTTTGTTATTCTCATAAATAAAGATGGAAATGGTGTGAAGAATGGGTGAAAGATGATCAGTTGAAGATAAGCCAGATATAATTAGTGCGAAACTGCTAAAAGTGTTTCGTCCCGAGGAAAAAAAAAATGATATGTGCTGTGCTCGGGCCAGAGGGATTTCTCGCACCGCACGGTAAATCGGGAAGGGTGGTTGTAGAGGGATTTGCGTTGAGATAAAGTATCTGGAATAAAGCAGCTGCGGCTGTCGGATATCATGGCAGAAGAACCTTGTTCACTTACCTGCGAATGACACAAGTACTTTGGTTGGGGGGGGGGGTGAAGAATTATGGTGGCCCTTTATCTCCAAGGAGCTGAGAGGCTTGATGGAGATACATTGGGTTGTTTTGAATGTGTGCTTTGACTCGACCACCCCTTTCAATGGGATTGCGACCATTATACATCTATGCATGTATTTATAAATCATGAAATACCACTTTAGCTCTAAAAAATGAGGGAACTGACATACATGAGGTATAATATGATAATGTTTATACTGAAATATGTCACGTAAGTGGAGTGAAAGCACTTATTTCCCCGTTCACATTGGAAAAATTGACGAATTGATTTGCTTGAATCAGTCACGAAGGCCTCAAGCTATTATCACACCTTGTTGTTGTTGTTGTTCCGGTTTTACGTCACGAACTCCCTTTTCTACCAAGGGCTAGGACGGTTGCCTTCTTGCGAAGGACTTGTTGATTAATATGAAATCGTGTTAATCAAAGGGGAGGGAGGAGCACTATTTGGCACCGCAGTTTTAGCCCCGTGCACCTTTACTACAGAAGAATAGGTTAATTAACACTAACCTAACCTAGCTTAGGTTAGTGTAAACCGATTTTTTTTTAATTTAGTAAATGGGCCCAGAAAGGACCGCGCAAAAACGGCGGCGCCAAATAGTTCTATTCCGTCAAAGGGAAAAGGCACAAATTTTACTTTTTTTTTTTTCCAAGCCTTTTGAGGGTCGTAAGAAGTAATAAATTTAAACATTGGTTTAGAGGAATCAGGAAAGATGACGACAGTCCCCGTTAATTAGCAATAGCACAGTACACGAGCTTGCAAAAATCCAGTCGACAGCGTGCTTAGAGGAAAGCAAAATGCAAGACATATTTTGCCAGGAAAACATTGACAAGAGAGATGAGACCAAAATCGAAAATGGCAGAATTAGAGATGATAAAGAACAGTGAAATGAGTGAAAAACCAATGATCAAAACTTCAAGTATTCAAGAACATCCATAAATGAGTAAAAAAGAGATGATCATGTCTCCGGTCTCTATATGAAGCAAATTACTGAACCAATAGTTTGGACAAGCCCGGTAGAGAAGGATTAATATTGGAATAAAGTGATGAAGATGGCGGTATAATATATATATATATATATATATATATATATATATATATATATATATATATATATATATATATATATATATATATATATATATATATATATATATATATATATATATATAAAAAGTAGACTATTGAGTGAGATGTGAAAATAGGCTGTAATAAGGCGGATATTATAAGAACAAAACTGTTATAAGGAAAAGTGAGCATTATTTTTAAGGTATTCTTTAGGCAACAACCCCACTGGGGTACGGACAGTTGATCCTAATCAATAGCCCCTAACTCTTAGCCCGCTTTCACACCAAAGTGGCACGTCGCACGTGGCATGCCACATAGCACGCTAGTTGAAAACGAACATCCGGAAACATATGAAACCTTTCAAACAAGTGGTGTGGCACATGGGACGTGTCACGCCACTTCTGTGTGAAAGGTTTCATATATTTCCGGATGTTCGTTTTCAACTGGCATGCCATGTGCGACGTGCAACTTTGGTGTAAAAGCGGCCTTAATGCAAAAGCAGATAGACAAATGCTCCTTGTTCCGGTTTTACGTCATAGACTCCCTTATCTACCAAGGGCTAGGACGGTTGCCTTCTTGCGAAGGACTTGTTTTGGCAGATTTAATCCTTACGCTGAGTGCATGCCCTTGCTAACCTCAGACCGTGAAGGAGCGCGAACCCTCGCCCTGACGCCTCAGAGTCGGAAACGCTACCGATTGAGCCACGGCGACTACTAGACAAATGCCCCTTGATAATATTAAAGTGAAACATTGGCTAGGTTATGTAGTAGTCTCCGTGGCAGAATGGTAGCGTCTGCGACTCTGAGGCGGCAGGTCGAGGGTTCGCACCCCGTCACGGACTGAGGTTAGTAAGGGCATATACTCAGGGTAACGATTACATCTGCCAAAACAAGTCCTTCGCAAGAAGGCAATCGTCCTAGCCATTGGTAGAAAAGGGGGTCCGTGACGTAAAACCGGAACATGTAAAGTTAGATTTGGTCGCGTAAGGTTGAGTTCTGGTTTTGACAAAAAATAATTGCTTGTAATGAAGAACCATAGAGGAGGTGTGAAAAAAAAAATTAAGATGATTTATACTTTATAGTATTAATTAGTGAATGTTGGAGGCTCATTTGTCCTAGAAGGCGGTTGTCCTAAGGTGCAACAGTCCCAAGGGGTAGTTGTCTTAAAGGGCAATTTCCTGCCTGCCTGGTGAAGACAGTCTTTGCTATTAACGTGCCCAGGCCCGATGAAGGCTGTTTTATTTTATAATTTTTTTTTTTGGTCCGCCCTGGTGTCACAATCATAAAAACAAAAATACTAAATTACTTAGTACTGACTGCTATGCTGTGCGTTTAACGAAACAATTACCTTGTTGGAAAGAAGTATATTTAACTCTGCTATAATCCACCGTTCTATGTGGTCCCCATTCGAAAGGGGGAAGGGCTCTTGCAAAAAATGACCATAGTTATTGGTTTAGCTACAGTAGTCATTATATAGAAATATGTTTTAGGGTTAATTTATTGAATTTAATTCTGGAGCATCTATTTGTTAGGGAGTACAGACAATTCCCCCCCCCCATGACGCTTGCCCCTAAAGGGGGGTTTACACGCTCAAACGGTTCGTCGAACGCGGTTCGACAGACAAGTGTTTGAAGTGATGTTCGAACGTGTGAACGGGGTATTTGGTTGTCGAACACGGAACGTGTTCGACAACCAAATACCCCGTTCACACGTTCGAACATCACTTCAAACACTTGTCTGTCGAACCGCGTTCGACGAACCGTTTGAGCGTGTAAACCCCCCTTAACTCTTAATGCAGAAGCAATTTGGTTAGGTTAGGAAACCAGTGACAGATAAACTTCATTGCATGAAGAAGGAACGACAATCGAACGGCATTAATAATGGATTCGGTTTTACGTCACGAACTCTCTTTTCTACTAAGGGCTAGGACGATTTCCTTCTTACGAAGGACTTGTTTTGGCAGATGTAATCGTTACCCTGAGTGTATGCCCTTACTAACCTCAGTCCGTGACGTTGCGCGAACCCTCGACCTGCCGCCTCGGAGTCGAAGACGCTACCATTTTGCCACGGAGATTACTGAACGGCATTAATAATGTAGGGGAAATTTATTCTGGGGGCAAACGTCTCAAGTTACAATTGTCCTTTGGGTCAGTTGTCTTACCTTGACTCGCTTGCATCTCGGTAAGGGTAAAGTCACAATTAGGGCCAAAATGAAAGTCTCAGGTTAGGTTAAATTATGTTTGACTTTCCTGTGACGGTTTTACCAGGCTTCGATCTATTTTTTTGAAGCGACACAGGTTGTGGAAGAGCCGGGAGGATGGGCTGTGGCACTCCAGCAGTGCCATCTGAACGGTCGCTAGCTCCCTCGTCATTGCCCATAAAGCAAAGTAATCCCCCTATTTGTTTTCCTTTCTTGATGTCGGCTACCCCCCAATTACAGGGGGAAACAGCCAAGGTATATATATGTATCATTCAGCTCCTGATGGCTTTGCATTGGAAACAGTTTGGAAGTACTTCTCTTGTGTTTTCATGTTTTATTGCTTTTGGTAATCGATCAAGTACGTTTTTTTTCTAAACCCTTACGCAATATCGTTTTCGTAAGGTACTTACGGAGTATACTACACTACACGAATTTGCACACACACTTAAGTATATACGTGCTTTTGTGCCTTCTGATTCGTGTATATACGTACATGCTGTTGTGCCTTCTGATTCGTGTATATACGTACATGCTGTTGTGCCTTCTGATTCGTGTATGTACGTGCTTTGTGATTAATTTTTTCTTTCTTTCCCTTGCAAGCCACGTGGCCTTGAATGCTCTGAGTGGGTTGTACCTCGCAAACAGACATTTATCAAGGAATTCTGGCCTCAGCCGGATTGGGATCCGGAATGAACCGGTAACTCTTCTCAACTCACCCCATCATCCTTCCCTCTCCCACTTCTCATAGCCATTCCTCTCTCTCTCTCTCTCTGAGGGTACAAAACCTTTTTTCTATTTTACTGTTAGCTCATTTCCTGCACAATGATGAATATCCGTTGAATTTTCGTGTTTCATATTTTTTCCTCCATAATATTCCAGTGTTTTTCTATTAGAAATGTCTGTCTACGCATTTCGTCCATCTGGCTGTCTCTACTGAAGAATAGACATATTCCTTATTTATTTCGAAACGCCATCCATGTTAATCTGCGAAGAAGAATTGGCAACTCTGGGGAGAGTTGCCAAGTTGTCAATAATTGAAAACTCCTGTTGTATAAAGAGATCTGTTGTTTTAATAAAATATAAACATGTGATATTATAATACGTAGATCATTATAAAAGCTTCATAATGGAAAATATTTTTGTTGTTTAAAACTGAATTATATTAATAATTTAGACGGAGGCCCATTTTAGGAGTGTTGAGGTAAAGACTTAACAGAATAAACATTTGTTTTTTCTATGCTTCCCATGTGAGAATGTGATGAAAAACAGTCATTATTATCATTTTGTAATTTGAAATACGATAAAATTATAATGAACAAGTCGATGAATAGTCTTCAAACATATTTGAAGAAATAAAAAGAAGAAGAAGAAGGCTATACTAGTGCAATGACAAGGAACTTGATTCTTGGAGTTGCTGAAGAACTATTTATAGGAACCTACTGATAACTCTTTTAGAAGTAATGCAGGCATATACAAACACGTGCCCGCCCACACAGCAAGAGGTGACGAAATCATTATTTTCTCATTTTTTATATCACTTATATTAATTTGATGTGTTAGCAATCTGTGGCATTAAATTTTTTATATATAGAGTTGTATTCTATATTCCTCGTAGTAGGTTGGCTCATGGCATCAGTCACCCGTTGAGATACTACAGATGAAGGGTCTTGTGGACTTATATAGGACTGTCCAGCACAGTTCGATGTTAAGTTTTATACAACAGATTAGCCTAACGAACTGGAGCTTTGACTAGGATAAAAATGCATATCTCGCATCAAATTTTACTATTTTTTTTTTTAAACCATTTAACGTAATGAGGCAGCCAACGGCCGTAGATTTGAACAGTTTCTACTATTGTGTTTATCATTATTATTTTCCCCTGAGGAAGGGGGGTAAGAATACTTCCTCCGTGTTCCCCTGCGTGTCGTAAAAGTCGACTAAATGGGGGAGAGCGAGGGGATTGGGAGTCCCCTCCTCTGTATTTTCTTCCCGCAATGAGTCAAGGTATTTTACTTTGATTCAGCCACCCCCCTTATAAGGGGGATTATTGCTCATGTATATAGATTATTATTATTATTTTTTTTTTAGAAGAGGGATCATCCTCTTCGTAGCAGGAATAAGCTGCCGACAAAGTTATTGATTTATAGTTATTTGACTGGAACCGTGGACACACTCAAACGCCCGTTCCAATGTAATATTCAGCCTTATTTCATTTTAATCTTATAAGCATCCTCACTCTAGGTATATTAAATTTGTTTTACCCGCATTTGAGCCCACGGGGGGCGTTAGGAAGGGTATCAGCCTTCATTCCCCAGCTCTAACGTGGGTCCACCCCCATTCGATTTGGTGAATTAACTGTGTTGCATAAAACGACAAACCGCATTTTGTACTCATGTGTTCAACGTTATATCGTAGACTCAGACGTTGAAGTCTCTTCCTCAGTATTAGTAAATTCGCCACCAGAATGGTCGTATATTTTCTTTGTTCTGTTGGACTTGGGCAGTTTAGCGTGATGAATGGTATTTGCTTGTGGCCATTGGGTTGAAAATTTTAATTCCAGAGAATGTTTTCTGGCCTTTTGTCTACAATGATTGATGGTGTTTGCTTGAGGCCACTGCGTTGATATTTTTCGTTTTAAAGAATATATTTCCTGGTTAGTTGTCTGCAGACCTCTGGTGCTGAGGCAGTTCTGTCATGTTTAACTCGCTAGCTCCCTCATATGTCATGTTAAACTTTCTTGCCGTCTTGTATGGCTTATCATGATAGACTTGCTAGTAGTCTAGTGAGACGTGTCATGTTATAAAGTTGCCAGCTGTCTCGTGAGACAGTACTTCTTCAGGAGGTTGGCTAATGATATCCACAGCTGCGACATCATTTCAGAACTCCTTGAAAACCTGAGCAGTTATATTTCGGACTCCGTCATATCGTGTCCACACGAATCCTTCCTCAGGGCATACCTTAAATTGTTCCTCGTCATAGGAATGTCCACAAGGATATTCCTATGATGCAAGGCCACCTTGCAGATGACATTTTGAGATTCTTGTTTATTTACACTGAAGTATTTCATCTTAATTGGTGATGTCAGCCAATGAGAGGCAACTTCCTGAACCATTTGAATCTTCCTTTTCAGTTAAGAAGACTAGAGTTTGCTGTTCTTGAACCATTTGTTGCTTTTTTTTTCTCTCTCTCTCTCTCCAGGAGACTTGAGTTAACAGTTCTGGGAGGTAGGACATACCATAACCAAGTATGAAATAATGTATTGTTCACATTGACTGTCTTTACATTCATTATTTTGTTTATGTAGTTAATATTATGGGGTGATTTTCCTCCTCTTCCAGCAGATTCAGGGGCTATCGCCCTTATTTTGAACCATCTGATTCTTCCTTTTAATTTTAGATTATTACTTGTGTTAGCAGTACGTGAGCCATCTGATTATACCCTTTCATTTCATCAAGACACTTGTGTTCAGTGTTGTATTTGATCGATCTAGTCGTTGTGACAAACTTTGGAGCTCACATTTCTTATTTCTTGGCTAAATGCAACTAAGAACTCCCACATATTCGTGGAATTTGTTTTTCTGGTATTTAGATTCAATCATTATTCATTGGCTAAATTATTGGTGTTTTTAACTTGAAAAATATAACAAATTGTATTATAACTCATATGTAGAATGGTTGTCGTTTAAGACTTTGTTTTATAATATTATTTTATTATTAATATTATTATTATTATTAACTACATCCACCATGGATCGGAAGTTGTACCTTCTGTACTTCTATATTATTGCATGTTTATATTTTTGTATGTAATTCACGCCCTCCTCCACCTACACCTCGATCTGTCAATTTTCTTAGTTCGTTCTTCCTCCGTCTCCTCACTTCGATTAGAATGCACTCCTCCCCCGTTTCTCATATCTCACCTTGTCCCCCCTTGCCCCACCCTTACACGGAGTCTTGCTATTGGAGCACATGATGCGCCTCACTTCTCCCATACCCCCCCCCATTTGAAAACTCTTGTCTTCCACCCTTCTTAATACTTTTCCTTTTGACCTTCAACACTTTCTGAAGCCTGAAAACGCAATTCTCACTCTCTTTTTCCTTCTTTGGTTCCATAGGTATTATCCTCAGATATTCTTAGCTTTGTTCTCTGATTACATTTTTTGTCTTATTTGCTTTAGGCTCCTCTGTCTTATTCGCTTTAGGCTCCTCTGTCTTCTGCGTCTTTCCTTCCCGCGCTCCCGAGTTGAGTTCCGCTCCCGCATTTCCCGCCAAAACTTGTATCGACTATTGCTGTTATTGTTGATGTTTTTCTCGTCAATGTTTAGCCTTTGTTTTGTGTTTACCTGTCAGTCACTTGTGTTGCTATTTTAACGGGCAATGCACTTAGCAGCACACTCACCTGTTGCATTAATTGAAGCGTCTTGAATTGCGGCCATATATCAATATTAAACATACAGGAATGTTTGTGTACGTATTATGTCTTCATTTATTAATGATTTCTCTCTCTCTCTCTCTCTCTCTCTCTCTCTCTCTCTCTCTCTCTCTCTCTCTCTCTCTCTCTCTCTCTCTCTCTCTCTCTCTCTCTATATATATATATATATATATATATATATATATATACACACACACACTAGTCCCGGTTTTACGTCACGGACTCCCTTTTCTACCAAGGGCTAGGTCGGTTGCCTTCTTGCGAAGGACTTGTTTTGGCAGATGTAATCGTTACCCTGAGTGCATGCCCTTGCTAACCTCACACACAGTATATATCATATAATCTCTTCCTTTCTTCCAGTTATGTCGTAATTTGAATAGTGAGTGTTTGAGCATGTTTTCTCTTATCTTTAATTTACTATACTAACTAATGTCTGACTATGTTCGTCTCTCTCTCTCTCTCTCTCTCTCTCTCTCTCTCTCTCTCTCTCTCTCTCTCACACACACACACACACACACACACACACACGATGAGAGGCTGAAGGAATTAGACTTACCATCACTGGAAGCTAGAAGATTGAGGGGGGATATGGTGACAGTCTTTAAATTCCTTCATTGTTATGATAGAGTGGATAGGGATCGATATTTTGATATGGCTGGCTCTAGAACTAGAGGTCATATTTGAAGCTTCGTAAGAAAACTTCTTTGCAGGATGTAAGGAAATACTTTTTCAGTGTAAGAGTAGTTGATAATTGGAATTGGCTAAGCGAGGAGGTAGTTAATGCTATCTCAAGCCATCGTTTTAAGGACAGGTATGATAAGTATGACTAAGTATAAAATGGAACCGATCAGGAGACGGAAAGATACGAGCTTTGGGCTCTTTCCCGTAAACACAATTAGGTAATCACACACACACACACACACACACACACACACACACACACACACACACACGCACACTAACTTTAGGACCGGATAATGTTCTGAATTTTATGATTGTGACACCATGACGGGCCAAAAATAAAAAATAAAATATAGCTTCCCTCATCGGGCCTGGGCACGAAGAAAACACAAAATAAAGAGAAACGGAGATAAAGAGTGTTGTGACTTGTCATATGTGCAAGGATAAGAGATGTGTAACGAATATCCAAGAATATTCGGTGTTGATTTAGGCATAGATAAAGAACCGTAACTGAAGGAAGCCTTAACATCGAACTGTCCTGAAAAGCCCTATTTAAGTCCAAAAGACCCTTTAGCTGTATTATCGCAACGGGCAGCTGATGCCAAGGGCCAACTTACTACATTACTGAAGAAGGATAAATATTGCGTCATTAAACTAGCTTATCTAGACTTGGACTGATATACGAGTATATAGATTGTTGTTGTTCCGGTTTTACGTCACGGACTCCCTTTTCAACTAAGGGCTAGGACGGTTGCCTTCTTGCAAAGGACTTGTTTTGGCAGATGCAATCGTTACCCTGAGTGCATGCCCTTGCTAATCTCAGACCGTGAACCCAACTTTATTGCCATTAAAACTTGTGAAGGTGTACTCGTAAATTCCAAACTAATTATAAAGAAAAAAGTAATGTATGACGGTATAGTTAACCTTTCTCCGGGTTGTTTATTAAAAGATGGGTCAAACCTCAGTCGAGGTACATAGATATGAAGATTGGCTGCGGGAGTTAGACTTACCATCGCTTGAAACTAGAAGACATTGGGAGAATATGGTATAGTTAACCTTTCTCTTGGTTGTTTATTAAAAGATGGTTCAAATCTCAGTCGAGGTATATAGATATGAAGATAGGCTGTGGGAGTTAGACTTACCATCGCTTGAAATTAGAAGACATTGGGGGAATATGGTATAGTTAACCTTTCTCCTGATTGTTTATTAAAGGACGGGTCAAACCTCAGTCGAGGTACATAGATATGAAGATAGGCTGTGGGAGTTAGACTTACCATCGCTTGAAACTAGAAGGCATTGGGGGAATATGGTGACTTTAAATGCCTTCATTGTTTTAACAGTGATATGGGTGGCTCTAGAACTAGATATCATAGTTTGAAGCTACGTGAGAAAAGTTCTCTGCTGGATGTAAGAAAGTACTTTTTTTTTTTTTTTTTTTTTAAGTGTACGAATCGTTGATAATTGGAATTGGTTAAGCGAAGAAGAAGTTAATACTAACTGATCGTTTAAAGGACAAATATGTCACTGAATACAAAAAATGAGACTGATCCATAGAAGGGGCATAGGGCTCTTCTCCTTAAACACCATTAGGTAAATACATATATAGGTGCATGCAAGCGTACTTTTCCATTGGTGCATATGTATTAAGATCGACCCTCGTTCGAAAGGAGATATCGATGGAAATTCCCATTAACTTATTTTCATAGACTTATTGCATGTTGGCAGCTGACGCAAAACTGGGTAGGTCTTGCTTGTTGAAAAAGGGAGTCAGTTACTGGATTGAATTGGTTATGTCAAGGATATTATTGATATTTTTACGTGGAACTTTACAGATACTCACGCAGTAGTAAATTGACATATCATGCAAGCTGTGAAGAGGTTGTTGTGAAGTTAGTGTTTTACTAAAGGGACTCAACGTACTGAACTCTGGTTAAAGCTCACAAACAGACAGGACATATATTACTTTCACAAACCACCCTGACTACCACTACTCGGTTAAATGAAACTTAGTCAACTTTCTTTTATTTTTGGAAATTCCATATCACATTTAAAAAAATATATATATTTTTTGGAAAACTGGAAGAAATTAAAAAAAATAAAATTTATGGAATGCTGCCTCGAATCCTGGAGGTGGTGAGCACGATTTTGATTCCTGGCACCACAGAGATACTATGGCCATGTAGTAAGAATAGGGGAGGAGGAACCAATCAGGAGAGCTAAGAACATGCCAGTGATAGGGAGAAGGAGTGTGGGGCGCCAGCGGATCAGATGGATGGACGTGGTGGTGAGGGATATGGTTTAAGTTGGATTGGAGGAGGGAGATGCAAGGGATAGGAACAAGTGGAGGAAGTTGGCTCGAGCGGCCTGCCCTGCTATTCAGTGGGATTAATAAGGTCGAAGGAAGAAGAAGACCACAGACGGATACCAAGACTTGGGCCCCAGCTCTATGATCCCCTCTGTCACACAGGCAGAGTAGAACAGAGCACTGCAATTGCAGAAACAGAAACGACACACCGTTTATATTGGGAAAAAATGAAGGCATGAGAACACAATGAGATTCTAATATTATTCTACTGGATGAAAATATAATGGTTAGTCACAGCTAACCAGAATTATATACGCTACCGTAAGAGCACACAAAATTTATTAATTATTTACTGGCATTAGCGTAACACAATTTATTCCCAATAAATGTATTCCTTAAATTGTGGGTAAACATAATAGTTGACAATGCCAATAGGGCAAAATTACTTATTATTTGCATTTTGTATGGTAAAGCACTTTATTTACTATAAAAAAAAAATATATGAGATTAATATGTATTCATTTCGTTTTTGGTGAGCAAGAAATATTTGCAGTGCCCAAGGGACAAAACCACCCTTTGAAGTATTTGTAACTTATAACTCAAAACACTTTATTCCCAATAAATGAAAAATCAGCAAGATAAATACAGTATGTAGTTCTTAAGTTGTGGTTAACAAGAAACATTTGCAATGCCAACAGGGCAAAATTACTTACTAATTATTTGCAGTTTATTGCATAAAACACTTTAGTTAATTTATATATATATATATATATATATATATATATATATATATATATATATATATATATATATATATATATATATATATTCTTTGACTTAGTCACCCCCTTATAAGAGGGAATATGGCTTTAATATATATATATATATATATATATATATATATATATAATATATATATATATATATATATATATATATATATATATATATATATATATATATATATATATATATATATATATATGAATCATTTTTTACCCCGACCGGGACTCGAACCTAGGACTTATGATTACTAAGTCAAGGCGCTACCACTACACCACAGAAGGTTAAAAGGAACCCAACCTTATAGCTTATATCTTCTATACTTAGGAATGAACGCATTCTAACTGAATGCCACTATGTTCATATTACAGATTCCCCAACCTCACTCGTGGCTTCATTTTAGCATTTAAGAGGTTGGGGAATCTGTAATATGAACATAGTGGCATTCAGTTAGAATGCGTTCATTCCTAAGTATAGCAGATATAAGCTATAAGGTTGGGTTCCTTTTAACCTTCTGTGGTGTAGTGGTAGCGCCTTGACTTAGTAATCATAAGTCCTAGGTTCGAGTCCCGGTCGGGGTAAAAAATGATTCATGTTTTCACATATGTAATGTGCTTATTTGATATACACACACACACACACACACACACACACACACACACACACACACACACACACACATATATATATATATATATATATATATATATATATATATATATATATATATATATATCACATGATGATAGTGATATGATTATTAAATAAGAGCAAAAACGGAATAGAGCAAAATGTGGTTGGGGATGTGAGAAGAGGAAAGCGTGGGCGGAATAGTTGGGGGAGTGGGGGAAAATAGCGAGTTCAAACTGGTATGCAAAGGAAGGGGGGTGATTCTAATTCT
>JAXCGZ010009685.1:82500-97300 GCA_037179515.1 Halocaridina rubra
TAAGCATTGTTACAGTGACCTACAAATGTTGCTGAAATGAATACTACAAATGCTCTCTCTCTCTCTCTCTCTCTCTCTCTCTCTCTCTCTCTCTCTCTCTCTCTCTCTCTCTCTCTCTCTCTCTCTCTCTCTCTCTCTCTCTCTCTCTCTCTCTCTCTTTTGGATTATTATTTTTAAGGTTTACATTCTTTAAATCAAAATAAATATTGAGGGGTCACGAGAATGGTCATAGGCCACATTTGGGGTACATTAACCTGGAAAGGTTGAATACCGTTCCTAGACAATGAGGAAGGAAGGTACACATGATAATCACGTACTTTTTGGGTGTGTCGTAGTTTTAAATCCTTAACTTGTATTTGAATGCAAGTGTATGACACCTGCAGACAAATATATGTACTTATATATTTTTTTTTTAGGAAGTTTGGCTGCCTTTTAATTTATGTCACTTAAGGGCGGTTTACACGGTCAAACGGTTCGTCGAACGCGGTTCGACAGACAAGTGTTTGAAGTGATGTTCGAACGTGTGAACGCGGTATTTGGTTGTCGAACACGTTCCGTGTTCGACAACCAAATACCCCGTTCACATGCTCGAACATCACTTCAAACACTTGTCTGTCGAACCGCGTTCGACGAACCGTTTGACCGTGTAAACCGCCCTTTGGAGGTTAAGGGTGGAACATAGTGTGGTAGTATGTTTGAAATTGGGGGGAGAATGTGCAAAATAGGGTATACACTATTGCCCCTAGGGCGGGGTATACACTATTGCCCCTAGGGTGGGGGTATACACTATTGCCCCTAAGGCGGGGTATACACTATTGCCCCTTGGGCGGTTGCCTCTATGACAGTAGCTCCTTATCCTTATTGCACAGATGGAGAATTGCCCCTAATGCATAAGTGGATAATTGCCCTGTGAAAATGTTAATATGAAATAATTCATACAATTAAAACATAAAAAAAAGAAAGTTAAGGTAGGGATGGTTAGGTTAGCAATAGATATGGTGTGAAAAATGTGACTAATTTATAGTACTTCATATTGAATACTGAAGAGGTAGTTGCCCTAGGGGAAAATATTAAGGGTTAAATGTCCTAGTTCCCGGCTAGGCTATATGGTAGGTATATAGTCTGATCTGTTCTGTCACTGTCCCCTGGCCTCTGCCTTTCATTAGACACTTCTAACCGCTGTTTTTCATGTTCGCACTACAACTTGAAGCTTGTCTCTGAAATATGTCGCAATTCAGGTTATAAGCTTGTATCATGTAGTTGGTTGGCTCATGGCACCAGCCGCCCGTTGCAATACTACAGCTGAAGGTTTTTTTGAACTTAAATAGGTCTGTCCAAGACAGTTCTATGTTAAGTCTTCCTTAAGTTACGGTTCTTTTTCTATGCCTACAGCTACACTGAATATTCTTGGATATTCATCACACATCTTTTATTATCCCTTCACATCTGACAAGTCATTACACTCTCCATCTCTGTTTGTCTTTACTTTATGTATTCTTCGTGCCCAGGCCCGATGAGGACTGTTTTATTTTATAATTATTTTTTGCCCGTCCTGGTGTCACACTCATAAAAAAAAAAAGGGACAATTATCCTATTGGCCAATTGCCCTAAGAGAGAGAGAGAGAGAGAGAGGAGAGAGAGAGAGAGAGAGAGAGAGAGAGAGAGAGAGAGAGAGAGAATCATCGGAATGTTTTTACGGGATCAATTGAAGCTTTAAACCGGAAGTGTAAACTATTATCATTTATTGCAATATTTTAAGAAACGGATTATTAGTAATTTTGTGCAGCAAATTTTGCAGCTGCATTCATTTTGTGCAGCAAATTTTGCAGCTGTATTCAGTAAATACCGGAAGTAGCGGCAGGCAGTAAAACGCTGAATATGAATTTTGATTGCACCAATTAAAGGGCTGTTTACACGGTCAAACGGTTCGTCGAACGCGGTTCGACAGACAAGTGTTTGAAGTGATGTTCGAACGTGTGAACATCACTTCAAACACTTGTCTTTTGAACCGCGTTCGACGAACCGTTTGACCGTGTAAACCGCCCTTAACACCCAAGATCAGTACTCACGACAGCTGGGAACCGCGGTAGCTCAGTGTTTAAAGCTCTCTACTCGGGAAGTGATAAACACTTGCTTGCAAAGGCATCCAGCCTTAAGGGGGGTTTACACGGTCAAACGGTTCGTCGAAGGCGGTTCGACAGACAAGTGTTTGAAGTGATGTTCGAACGTGTGAACCTGGTATTTGGTTGTCGAACGTGTTCAACAACAAAGAGCCCCTACCCAACGGAGGTGACCACATAAGGGAAAATGATATCGGAGACGTCAACAACTCTCAAATGGGCCAAACTAAAATTTCAGAACATTTACAAATCGCGGAATATCAGCGATTAAAAATTCTTATTAAACCCAGAGTATAAATACCAGGATTTTGTCTACAGTTCAGTAGCATATATCTTGAGAATAAAAGAATCGGAACCGACAGTAGAGGTGTTAAAACAGAAATTAATCACAGTACAAATAATGGACTTCTTCTTTCTAGAATTTACTGGTTGGAACTAAGTTGTATTATAGAAGCTTGATTTCACGCTGTGGCTGGTTGCAAAATCCATTGTTATACTGATCGATTGTTAGGTTGTTTTTCATGTTCAATCATCCGTTACTTATATATATTATATATATATATATATATATATATATATATATATATATATATATATATATATATATATATATATATATATATATATATATATATATATATTGGCGATTTTAGTCTCAGAAGAGGCTTTTTTACCTGTTTATGGTGTAGTTGGTCTTAGCCACAGAACACTTTGGCCCGATTTCTTAAACAGTATTAACCCAGGATACCATATTCTTAGTTAGCTAGATACACACAAATGGATTTCATAAACGCATTTGACGAGGTTCTATGTATGGCTAGTATCTCCCTATGGGGGGATCCTAGCCATACAGAACCGCGTCAGATGCGTTTATGAAATCCATTTTTGTGTCTAGCTAACTAACTATATGGTAACCTGGGTTTACACTGTTTAAGAAATCGGGTCTTTATAACACTGATTTTTCACTCAACATCGTATCATTTTCCCCTCTTCTCAGCCAGACCCCCGTGCACTCTGTATTTTCTCGCTTCCCCCATGTTAATGTTACTACAGGAAACAGAGGTAAGGAAAATTTGGAATTTGTATTGGTCCTAATTCTTCGGCTAGGTGAAGTTGAGTTCAAGTTAGGTGAGGTTGTTAGATTAGGTTAGGTTTTTAAATTGTTTATATAATTCAGTATTTTATATAAGGTCAGGTCCCAATTCTTCATGAAGTTCCAGGGAACTTTCAAGAATCCACAAGAAATAAGAAGTAAATCTGGAACTTTTCAGTGTAGACTGGACTTACAGCCCACTGGATATGGAGTAAATCGTATGAATCATTCTCCGCTAGATTTCTGACCAGTCTAAAAGTTCTCGCGGAAATCTCGCTAAATTTTCAATTTGGCTTCATTTTTTAAATTCATTTTCCTTGTGACACGCAATCGTTCGTGTCGATGAGACCAGTCATTGTGGTTATTTTATTTTTATTTTTATTGTGGAGTTGGGGTGCAGTTGGAATGTCAGCGATGTAAATAATTATTAGTTATTGTATTGGATGCAAAATGGCGTGCTTTCTTTTGCATATTTTTATGAGTGTGATACCGGGACAGGCAAGAAAATTTCCCTCATCTGGCCCGGACACCTAGAAAACATTGAGTCAGAGAAAAAAAATAGAAGTTGAAGACTAGGCAGGTATAAAAGAATGATACTTAATTGGAATAGGACAGGGTGAAGGAATAGTCGAAGTAATGAAAACCTAGAGGTATGGCAGGATTAGGCCCCGAGATAACATCATAAGAATTAGGAAGGAGAGAATAATAATAATAATAATAATAATAAATCTTTATTTCCAAAGTACATTGGGTATTCAAATAAGATACATATATATTCCAGATAGACATCTGTGGTGTACGATATAGACATACTAAAACAAACAAATCATAAAGATGGGTGTACTATTAAAATTTACAAGTAAAATCTTCCTTTAAGAGTAACTTCTTAAGATTATATTTAAAAGTATACACTGAACCAGCATTTTTTAGTTCTCTGGGAAGCTGATTATATAAATGAGGTCCACGAATGTTTATATCTCTTGAGCCAATATCAGTTTTAGACCTTCGTACTAATAAACCTTTCCCTTGACGGGTAGTTAACTGAGCTTACTGTAGAAAAATTATACAAGCAATCAGGAAGATTGTTTCTTAGTATATTAAAAACAAAGGTACATATATCAAAAACATATTTATCTCTAATCTTTATCCATTCTAGATCTTTTAAAACAGGAGAGATGTGCTCGTATTTTCTTACATTGCCAACAGCCACTCGTGCTGCAAAGTTTTGTAACTTTTGTATTCTTTGTAATTGAGTCTTATTTGTACATCCCCAAGCTTTGAGACAGTAATTAATTAAACTCATAGCTAAGGACTGGACAATTATTATACGAGTTGATGTTTCAAATGAGTCTTTTACCCTATTTAGATATATTAGAGTACCCATTACTTTTTTATAAATTTCATCTATATGCATTTCAAAATTCATGTAACGGTCAAAATAGACACCTAGGTTCTTTACCGAGTTCATTGGCTTAATGATATTACCGTTAAAATTTATATGAAGATTGTCATCAACTTCTGATAATAATTGTCTGGATCCGATAAGAATAGATTGGGTTTTAGTTTCATTAAGTAACAAACCATTTTTTAGAAAATAACGTTTAGCCATATACAAAATTTCTTCTGCTCTACGAATAATATTTTCTAAATCATTAATTTCTCCTTCAATTAAGATTTGAGTATCGTCAGCATATTGAATGACATAACAGTTAGGTAAATATTTTACTAGATCGTTTACATATATTAGAAAAAGTATAGGTCCTAGGATCGATCCCTGAGGGACCCCAAACAATACCTTCTTGCGACTTGAAACTACATCTTTTATTCTGACTGACTGGTAGCGGTTTTTTAAATAGTTCTCGAACCATCTTGGGTCAATGTTCATTTTTTTGCATTTTTCTAATAAAATAGTATGGTGTACACTATCAAAAGCTTTAGAAAGATCGAGTAGTAGTAGCAATGATATTTTCTTATTATCTATATTTTTGTATATTTCATCTGATATTTTCAATAAGGCAGTTTCAGTTGATAATTTTGGCCTGAAACCGTGTTGACTTTTTGCAATAAGTTTATTTTTTTCAAGAAACTCACTTAACTGATTTGCAACAATCTTTTCAAGTATCTTTGATAAAATTGGTAGTAAAGAGATTGGTCTATAGTTAGAGACGTCGTCAGGATTTCCATTTTTAAAACCAGGAATTACATGGGGATTTTTCCATGAATCTGGGTAAATATTGGTAACTATGGAAGTATTGATTATTACCGTCAGATAATATGCTATTACAAATAATGAATCTCTAATAAAACGAAAACAAATTCCATCTGATCCATATGCATTAGAGTCTTTCAGATTTTTTATTACTAAGATTACTGTATTACAATCTACTGTAGTAGGGTTAAAGACATCATTACTTCTATTGAATGCACTATGTTCTTCAAGATTAACATTATTATTATTATTACTACCATCATCACTATTATCATTACCATTACTACCACCATCATTATTATTTACACCATTATCAACATTACTATTATTATTACTACTACCATCATCATTATTATTACCACCATTACTATTATTGATTTCATTTATTATTTCTTTTTTTGTTTTTTCAAAGGTTTTTTTCCCCACTTCAGCGAAAAAATTATTGAACTCTTCTGCTTTAGCACTTACATCTACCTCATCGGGTATAATTGATATGTTACTACTTTTATTACAGTTATTGGAAAGCATGGTTTTAGCAATTTTCCATGTATCAGAGATATTGCCTTTAGCGTTTTGAAATTCATTTTTGTAATACTGTTTCTTACTGTTACTTAATAATGATTTTACTTGTTTCTTTTGCTCTGTAAACTTTTCTCTTAAAGGGATATTATCTCTTTGTAGTTTTACTTCATTTTGTAGTTTGTCTCTTTCTTTCATAATGTTTTTTATGTCATCTGTTATCCAAGGAGCGGGGGGACGAAATATTTCTCTTGTCACGAGTGGTGCACATCGATCTATACATGATGATAAGACACTGGTTAAAATTCTTACTTGTATATTTATATTATCGGTATATAGAATTTCATTTAATTTATGTACTTCATTCATAAGTAAACTACAAAGTAATTCTTGTGAATAATTTCTTAAGCATCTGAATGTTTTAAAGATTGGTTGTCTCTTTGGTTTGCGAATATTTAGGGACGTTACAATTTCCTCGTGGTCTGCTATAGGGCTTGGCATTACGTCACACTTAGTTACCATATGTTTGGAGTTTGTTATTACTAGATCGATTTGGGAAACTGAAGTGGGAGTGATTCTAGTTGGTTTATTTATAATCTGTTTTAGATTTAAATTCTTAATAAGTCTGGAGGTGGAAGGGAAGAAGCAGTCACTACATCGACCCACCCGCGTGCTACTCTGTATCTGTGGGACAAGGCCGCTTGGTGAGTGCTTCGTGGCCTCGGATGCGGAGGAGGGTATGCAACTCGCTGAGTCATCAGAACAGTGATGGAAGTAGTAGTGGTAACGGTTTTTAAATTCTCTCATGGTTTTGTTAGAGTGGACAGGGAGAGATATATTGATATGGGTGGCTCCAGAGCTAGAGGTCATAGCATGAAGCTTCGTAAAAACTACAGGATATATAATTAGGTACTTTTTTTTTTCTAGTGTAAGAATAGTTGATAATTGGAAGTCTTTAAGCGAGGAAACAGTATATGCTTACAGCATTTTTAGTTTTAAGGACAGAAGTGATAAGTGTGAGAAAAAAAAAAGACGGTCAGGAGACTGGGAGTTACGAGCATTGGGCATTTTTTCTGAATGCCCAGTTAAGTAAACACATACACATCATACTCGTGTATATATATATGTATATATATATATATATATATATATATATATATATATATATATATATATATATATATATATATATATATATATATATATATATGGATCTCTCATGGACATATATAAATGCAATGTACACAAACAGAAAGAAGTTATACGTGAAGTATGTACATGTATACATGTAAGCATTTTTTTTTATATACACGCACTCCGTAAGTAATTCCAGTAAACATTACAATGTTCACGCAATTCTTTGTTTTCGTGCATTAGTAGTTATGCTTTAAGCTTTTTGAGAGAGAGAGGGAGAGAGAGAGAGAATGTCTCCGTATTTCAGATTCATACTCTTAAGAGGTTTATAAAATCATCGTATGACCTTAACCTAATAAGGATGACAAGGGAAGTGTAATGACGTCCATCATTTTGATAATTATGTCCCTAATAAGATTCATTATACCATGTAGTCGCCGTGGCTCAGCCGGTAGCGTCTCCGACTCTGAGGCGTCAGGTCGAGGGTTCGCGCCCCGCCACGGTCTGAGGTTAGCAAAGGCATGCACTCAGCGTAAGGATTACATCTGCCAAAACAAGTCCTTCGCAAGAAGGCAACCGTCCTAGCCCTTGGTTGATAAGGGAGTCCGTGACGTAAAACCGGAACCGGATAAGATTCATTATACCGTAAAATGTGTGAGGCCGATAGTGGAATAATATTTTCATGAAATAAGGTCTTTGACAATGATGTAGTCACCGTGGCTCAAGCGGTAGCGTCCGCGACTCTGAGGCGTCAGGTCGAGGGTTCGCGGCCCGTCACGGTCGGAGGTTAGCAAGGGCATGCACTCAGGGTAAGGATTACATCTGCCAAAAGAAGTCCTTCGCAAGAAGGCAACCGTCCTAGCCCTTGGTAGAAAAGGGAGTCCGTGACGTAAAACCGGAACAACAAGGTCTTTGACAATGAAAATGGTGCCATTTCTCTATCGATAATAATAATGATAATAATAATAATAATAATGTCTTCAACTACTCTGCTTTCCTAGTCGGGAATCAAACCTGGGAAACTCTACTCTAGAAGTCCACATCTTAAACCACTGTACCTCAGAGGTTGTGGTACAGAGGGCCCTCTAGATTTCCCAAATTTAATTCCCGACAGAGAAGGTAGATTATTTGAAGACATTTTAAAAATGCTTTTTTGCATTGCATTTGTTCTGTCAATAATCAAAGTAATAACAGTATTCAAATATTTTCTCAATTATTCCACCCCCTGCTGTCGAGACTCGAATCTGGGACCTGCAGAACTGGAGTCCACGGCGTAGTGTGCTGAGGATATTTAAATACGTTATTGCATTGTATTGCTGTAATATTAATAATGAAAATGATAATAAGTATTTCAAGCTAGACTGGAATTTGCTTTTCTTTCGGTTATTGCATGCTACATAGAACATTTCAGAGAGGAATTTCCCTTCCATTTGGTCCCCTATCCTTTTAAGTCACCTCTTACGCAGGGAATCCAAGTGTGGAAGTCTTTCTCCGCCGCCGCCAAGGATAGCTACTGCTACTACAACTACTACTACTACTAATAATAATAATAATAATAATAATAACGATAACAATAATAATAATAACTGGAATTACTACTACTGCCACCAATAATAATAATAATAATAAGTAACTAAGTTTTGACTTAGTTATTTTTTCCTGTCAGTTGAGTGAAAATGCATGAAAAATAACAATTATCTTGGGTAAGTACTGTTATACAGTATTTAAAAAACATTGAACAGGTAGTATGAAATTCTCTCTCTCTCTCTCTCTCTCTCTCTCTCTCTCTCTCTCTCTCTCTCTCTCTCTCTCTCTCTCTCTCTCTGCGCATCCCTCCCCTTCCCAGTATATCCCTCTCCCCCCTTTTCTTGGGCCCCTCGCCCCAGTTTTGCCCCTAACAGTTATTCCAGTTTAAACTGGATTCGACTAAAAAGTGCAACGCGTCCACTCTTCCTCTCAAACGAGTGAACGTTGGAACTGCATTTTCTCCCCTTGACAGAGGGGGGAAGGATTAATCCAGCCTTCCTATTGGTTGAAGGGTATCGTTCTCGTGCTCCTATTGGTCGAAAATCTCTATTGTTTTTGTTTCATTTCAGGTATTAAAGGCCTTACCATCCCCATTTCGACCTTTGTTTTGTCATTTTTTGAATATTTTTTTTTTTATCGCGTGATTCCAAGACAAAGGTAATAAAGAGTTAATTTGTTAACTAGGAAGAAAATTGTCGAGGAAAAAAAAAAAGTTATTTTCTGTACTCTACTTTTTGTTTCTTTCGTTCTATCCAGCTTAATCTTTATTATAAAAGACTATAATTGGTATTATTATTATTATTATTATTATTATTATTATTATTATTATTATTACACGTTTATTATATTTTTGTAACCGACTCGCATTTTTACTATTTTTATTTTTTTTTGCGAAAATAAGCAAAATGAAATAAGAGTGAATTAGTAGTTCTTTATATTTTCGGATCTTGTAAATAAATATTCGTAACCCCTAGAACCCCATATTAAGTTAAATAACCCTTAAACTGTTAAGGGCTAAACAGACGATCAATATTACTGACAGTATTTCCCTGTACTGTCATTATTACTGTCGGTGTGTCCATCATATGGACGTAGTAGTTCACACCAATAGAATAGTGTCAGTATTTTTACTGACAGTAATAATGAGGGGGGTACAGACGATCATTATTACTGTCAGTAAAAATACTGACACTATTCTATTGGTGTGAACTACTACGTCCATATGATGGACACACCGACAGTAATAATGACAGTACAGGGAAATACTGTCAGTAATATTGATCGTCTGTTTAGCCCTTGAGACTAAGTCAACCCAGGTCAAATCGGGTAAATTTTCTCTCCCCCTAAACCAGTGATTCCCAACCTTTCCATCTTGGAGGAACCCTTGTAATAATTTTTCATATTCTTAGGAACCCCTATATATAGTAGACTAATATATATATTAATTTTTAAGAAGAGTTCTTAAGCACTTTAATTCATATGAAATCTACAGTTACACCACATGAGAGTTCACACTAGTTAAGAATTATGACTTTAGACCACTGTCATTTTGTAATAGCACATAATTATTTTACTGTTTCTCGCAGAACCCCTGGTGATGTTCGGCAGAACCCCAGGGTTCCATGGAACCCCGGTTGGAAATCACTGCTTGGTTTGACCATGCCTGCTCCATGGCTATCTAGGCCAGGAATAGGGCACACTGGTCTTACCAAGCCTCACCTTCTGATTTAACTCGCTCTGATTTTATTGTAGCTAGGAATCGCTGTATTGCTCAGATTCGAAGGTCTAATTTCCTATATAAGCCTAAGCATACCTCAATTACTTCTCTTACTGTTACATTATTGACGCCTTACATTATATACTGTTGTCGTAGAGTATGCTTAGTTGATAGAGGTTGCTACTTGAAGGATGCCGCATGACATCCCTATCCATAAGAGGCCCGGCGATGATAAGCTGTACGAGCCATCTTTGGGAATCAGACCCGGCATATCATGGTTTGGAGCCAGGTGTTGTATCAGTTGAATCATTCCCTCTGGGCAATAACACCTAAAATTTGGGTAATTATCAACAAGTCCACATGTGTCACTGATATTAATTACTGGGTTATCTGTACACTGCACATGTATGTACCCAATGTATTTAACACTCCATTTACTCAGGTGGATGCATACTTATTGAGCTCAATCAGGGCGTTGTATACAACAGGTGTACCTATACAAAGACCGTCATCCCCCTTGTAACGGGATGGCCGAGTCAAAGCATACATTCACCATTAACTCCTTTGAAAGGCTTCAGATTAATTCCTTGGAAATATCCACGCACTTTTATTTTTAAGTGTAATTTTCCACATCACTTAGAATTGGTTCTGTGCAGCCTCTTCGAAAAACAAAATTCATCTTTAGTGTCATTTCTTCACCCATGTTGATATAGCTCTGTGGGAGAGTCACCCACACCTTTTATTTATTTATTTTTTTTTTTTAGGAGATGGTTTCGTAGAACCATTTTCATAAGATTTCGTCATCTATATCAGTGCTTATTGCTTTAATGAAGCATTTCATCATCGTATCTTTCATCGGTCACTATCTTTTTTTTGAAGGGTTCATTATTATTTTGTATGCCTACATCAACACTGAATATTCTTGGATATTCATTGCACACCTCTTACTATCTCTTCACTTCTGACAAGTCATTACACTCTCCTTCTCTGTTACTTTTTACTTAATGTATTCTTCGTGCCCAGGCTCGATGGGGGCTGTTGTATTTTGTTTTATTTTTTGGCCCGTCCTGGTGTCACAATCATAAAAAAAAAAAAATCATTGCAACGGTGCCATTTATGAGTTGGATCACCAGTACCTTAATTCCTCTCCTATTTTAGATGGTTCACTGTCTTCGTATTCGCAATGGCTGGGCTGAGTTATAGTGAAAATCTTCGCCACTGCCTATTGTCCTAGGCAGTGGTGATAGTCAGTGCCCTTATTGAAGGGCTCACTATTTTCTGTTTTGATAAGGATCTGCTCTGCCTATTTGAAAGGGTTCACCAGTACCTTTTACCGACTGCGTATAAGCACCTTTTTAATAGGACTTCACCATCTCCCCTCTCGCTGTGTTGTGAAAATTCTAAAGGGCTCACTATTTCTTACCTTCCAATGACTATGTAGTATATTTTTGAGATATCCTTCTTCTCTTGTTATGACTCAGAAATGCCTTTTTGAAAGGCTTGACCATCACCTTCAAGTATGGCGGCATGGTGCCTCTTTTGGAAAGGTTGCACACCAATGTCTCCTATTAAACGGCTGTGCAGTGCCACTTTGAATGTGTAGTGCAGTGGCCACTTTGAATGTGTAGGGCAGTGCCAATTTGAATGTGTAGGGCAGTGCCACTGAATGTGTGTACCGTCACCTTAAAATGGCTCTATGATGCCATTTTTGATCGGGACCCGCCGCTGTCCCTTGCCAAATGGCTCTAGAGTGGCACTTTGGAAGGATTCACAATCACCCACAAATGTCTTCAAAGTAGTTTCTTTTGGGGATTCAACATATGGTCTCTTTCCAAATACATACAAAATACCATTTTGAAATTATAAAAAAAAAAATGCTTCTTTCGAAACGCTTAAAGAGTTTATTTTCGAAACTCAAAATAGTCTCTAGACACCATTCAGTGGCTTTTTGAAAGGTTTCATCATCACTCAAATGACTGCTTATTACCTCTTTGAAAGAGTTCACCCTCACTTGCAAATGGCTATATATATATAGAACCTGATAGGAAGGGCTCATCATCGCATTCCAATGGCAGCCTCTTGCTATTTTGAAAGAGGTTTTTACTAGCACCTGTGGGTGGTTGCGTAATGCCATTTTAAATGGGTTCACCGTTCTTTTTCACCAGACGACTGCTTTATAATAGAGATAGATAGATAGATAGATAGATAGATAGATAGAGAGAGAGAGAGAGAGAGAGAGAGAGAGAGAGAGAGAATGGTGCATCTTAAGACTGAAAACTCGCCCCCCCCCAAAAAAAAAAAAAAAATTTATCAGATTCACATGACAGTACAATGCATATTGAGGTAGGTTTGTAAGACTGGGTACCACGGTAGCGCAGTGGTTAGAGTACTTGACTCGGGAAGTGACAAACCCGCATTCGTGCCCACCGAAGGGCTCTAGGAAGGGCATCTAGCCCTATTGCCCTATTTCTAACCTCTATGGGTCCACCCCAATCGAGTGGAGATTCATAGTGACAGATAATTCGCAAACAACAACGATAGACCTGTAAAAATATAAGAGATGCAAAACCCGGGGAGAGAGAGAGAGAGAGAGAGAGAGGGAGAGAGAGAGAGAGAGAGAGAGAGAGAGAGAGAGAGAGAGAGAGAGAGAGAGAGAGAGAGCGTGTCCTGTAAAAGACTCTGTATTGCATAGCCAACACCATAATATTCTTATTCACCCCCTCACCTCTCCTTGTCCAACAGGAAGAAGAAATGGCAGCGAATTATATTGAATATAGTAAAACGAAAAAAAAAAAATGGTTGACAGGTAAACGTAGAGTACCCAAGGTTGGTTGCTTGGTTGGTTGGGGTATGCAGCCAACGGGGCTAGAGAAGTTACTTGAAAGGTTAAACTAATTTATCATTGGATTATTATTATTAATTTATCAATACAGTGATTTCAGTGACCATAATTAAAGGGGGATTAAAATAGTGTAATTACAGAAGAGTTATTAGTTAGTTAAATAATTAATGTAATTGGAAAACTCGATTGGATGAAATTATAGAAAATTATGCTCAAGGACACTGAACGAATCCGGAAATCTAACGGCATCCATAATAAAACTATTTTTTTATTTTTTTATTTTTTCACTTTCTAGTTACGTATTTGCTTATATACTTATTATTTATTATTAATTTTCTTATTTATTTATAGAGTTATTTACTGTTTCTGTTTATACACAGAGAGTCTGTTTTCTCTTGTAATATATCAGCTTTTTAACCTTTATCGTATGGTGTTCTTTCACCATTTAATGATGTACTCAATGAACTTGCTGAGTTGTCAAGAGTTATTACGCGATAGAGGCGTTAATCGGGAAGCGACTAATGCGGATTCGATCCCTACACGGGCTTCACATTCAGCCTATATTCCCCATCTACAACATGTCTGTATCCACCCCCTTTCGAATGGAGACTAAGTTTGACTCAAAAAACCGTTCTTTTTATTGGTTAAATAACTTAATTTCTTAATTTCTTAGCCTGTTGGCTAGTACAGTGGTAACGCGCGGGCTTCGCATTCACAAGTGCGAAAGATCGGTTCCCGTCCAATACTGAGAGTTTAAGCTGTTTACTGGCAGGTACTGCTGTGGTTGGACACCACAGTGGGGGGTTGGGGCTTGCCCCGACTGACGAATACCCATTGTATAGTAATAGAAATAAAGGTTTACTACTACTACTAATTAAGTAATTGTTTTCATTTTTTTTGTAAGTAAATTGCTTGGTTTTCGTACATCCAACTTTTTTTTTTTTTTTACGTCGCAGAAATTTTGTTTTTCCATTTCGTACATTTAATTTTGTCTCCATTTCTAGAATTCATTTTTTTTTATTCCATACATTTAACTCCTTTTTTTTTATTCCATTTCATAAAGTTAACAAATGTTTTGTTGGCTTCCATTTCGTAGTTAACTATTTTTTTCCATTTATTGCAAGTAATCATTAACCTTGTTTCCATTATCGCACAGCTCGCTATCCTACAGATAGCTTGTAAACATATAGACTATATGCATATACATATACAGTGGTCTTAATCCCCCTTGTAAGGGGATGGCGCATCCAAAGCACACACCCATTCATTAGGAAGTCAGTCACCCTATTTTTTCCTCCCCCCACTGCCACACTGGGTCATCCCCAGTGCAAATGGATAAGGGTCTTCTGCCGTATGACCAGACAACCATAGATAACTTACTCCTTCGCTTTGTCTCCATGTTAAATCCTACACCCACCTGACCCAGTTTACAGCACTAAGCATGTGCTAGATTATCACTTTGGTCTATCTCCAGTCTCCACCCATTCATAAGACATAAGAACATAAGAATAGAGGACACTGCAACATGCCTACTGGCACACACGAGGCAGCTCCATTTTTGAATTGTATTTTCAGCATGTCTAACCTATTCTATTCTACTCTACTTATTTATTCTGTTTTTCTTTTTATGATTTTTCTA
>JAXCGZ010009686.1:0-27500 GCA_037179515.1 Halocaridina rubra
CATCCTGGTGCATTCTCAGGATTGGTCATCGCACCTCGAGACTCTCCGCAGAGTTCTCACTCGTCTGAACCAGCATGGACTTCACTTAAAGCCTTCCAAATGTGAGATTGGTTTCACACAATTGCAGTATCTCGGCCACGTGGTTGGAGAAGGAAGCTCTAGCTGCATATTGGGCCATAAAGAAATTTGAAGTCCATCTGTATGTCCAACATTTTACACTGAGAACCGACCACCGACCTCTCCTATATTTACAGACTGCAGACAAGCTAAATCCTCGTCTGAAAAGGTGGGCACTTTACCTGAATCTTTTCAAATTCACTGCCCAACATGTTCATGGCAAGGACAATGACCTTGCTGATCTACTAAGTCGACGGTCGTTACCCTCAAATGAGGAAGCTGGTGCTGTGAGCCTAAATTTGGCTAGTCAGTAAAGATTACTTCTCTAATGTGTTGTTTATTTTTATGTTTATCTTTTATGTCTTTAATACTGTACTGTACTTGTTTATTTTAAGCGTACCAACGTTATTCCAAATGGAAGACGAAAAAGATGAAGAATAATTTTCTGATCGTAGTTTTATATTTCCCTTTGTGGGACTTTGAAAGCCAGAACTTGGCAGAAACATTTTAGTTTAGTGTTGAATAGCTGAAACTGTTTTAAATCCAGTCGCCAATGTTAGTGACGACGTGGTTCAAATGTTTAATTTGCGTATACTGTATTTTATTTTGTATATTATATTATTGCCTTCTTGCATGTGAAGCATTCATAAATTTAAATACTGATATCCACTGATATCTAGTTGTGATTTAATTTTCTTTAAATTTGAATTTGATCACATTTCTTTTATGTTTTGTTTACAAGACTTGTTTATTTTTACTAATTGTATGATATGTTCCAGTGGTGGATCCCATTCTTATTATTCATTTGTCCTCTTCCATGAGAAGGATATCTCATCCCTCATAATAACACTGAAGTCACCGTAACTTCCTCTGTTCTTTTTTCGCCTTCTGTAGTAGAATTTTGCTAAATCAATATTCTCTAGAAAGGGCCTTTGTGACAGAGTGTTTCGCTCAATGTCAACAGAGGCTGTTAGATACCTTATTAAATACAATGAGTAACATAACTGTTATTTTCTAACTAAAAAAAATTTAATTCCCACTTCTTGACTTTTGAGATTATGATTATTTGCAATTTGTATTTTAGCTTATAGCTAATTCTATAGTGTTTATTTACTCTTCTTGTACGTGTAGAAGTATAGCCCCAATATAAAGGCTGCTCCTATTTTTCTTCCTGCAACGGGCCAAGAAAATTATAAAGAAGAAGAACCAGTAACTGAACTTCTCATTAGTATTCTCGTTTTATTTTATTTGCTTCCACTTGTTGCACCTAAAAATACTGTCTCTCCCTTGCATCTCTGCTATAATTGCCTGCCAGGGACCACCACTAAAATAAAAATTAAACTGAAAACAGAACCAAGTACTGCTCTGAGAATGTCTCCTACAGATGACGTCACGAAGCCTCACGAGGAGACGCTCTCTTTTAGCGCCAAGACTTCCCAGAGGCAACATCTCGCCTGGGTAGTCTAAGTTTATTTAAAATCAAATTACGTGGCATCTTCACAGGAATTCATCTAACACAACAAGGAATTCATCTGGCACAACAAGGTGAGGGATAGTGTATGGTAAAGCTCGTGGGTCAAGCAAATTGGTTTATTTTCGAGAATTAGTTACATTCGTTACTGGATAAATCTTACGGATTTCTATTCTCAGACTCCATTCCCAGTCACACGAAATCTTGTAGATTACCACACTGGAATCTCACATGCCAAAAGTTGATTCCTTAACCTGTAAATTACAGCGGATATATATTGCTGAGAAGTTTCTTTTCACTGAATGTGATAAACGAAAATCTCATCCTCTGAAGACTAGTTATGAGCCCGTAAAAATCTATCTCTCTTCCTAATAAATTCTAATTTCATTTCACCCCTTTCTATCATCGTAAATAAAGTTTTTTTTACTTCAAAAACTCGTCAGTAAAGCTATTTGCCAAAAAGCCAAATTGCAAATATTCAAAAGGTAATTTTTCCCAGTTGGCTATGCAAATATTTCTTGTTAACCACATTTTAATGAATGCATACCGTATTTATCTTGCTAATTCTTCATATGTTGGGGATAAAGTGTTTTGAGTTATAAGTTGCAAATACCTCAAAAGGTGGGTTTGCACCCCCTTTTTTTTATTGCAAAGTTCTTGATAACTAAAAGTGAATGAATACTGTATTTATCTCGTAGATTCTTCCTTTACCCTAAATAGAGTGTTTTACCATATTAATTTCATATCCGGAATAAGCATTGCAACTTTTGTGGTTGCCCACAATTTAAGGAATACATACAGTACTGTATTTGTCTTGCTTATTCTTCTTTTTTTTGTGAATATATTATTTTCTTTAAAACCAGTAAAGAATTAATGTTTTGTATGCTATTATGGTAGCATAAATATTTCTGGTTAGCTGTGAATAACCTATATATATTCATAAATATTTCTGGTTAGCTGTGAATAACCTATATATATTCATCCAGTAGAATGACATTGGAAACTCATTATATGTGTGCTCATGCTTTCAGTTTCCCATTATAAACTGTGTCATTTCTGTTTCTGAAATTGCAGTGTCCTGTATTCTACTCTGCCTGTGTGACAGAGGTAATCATCGAGTTGAGGCCAAAGTCTTGGCATACGTCCGTGGTGCCGGGAAACGAACTCATACTCACCTCCTCCGGGATTCGAGGCAGCATTTCATAAAGTTTAATTTGAGAAATTTAATTCAATTCTTTTAATGTCATTGCATTTCCAAAATTAAAAGAAAGTTGAATTCTGAGTTTCATTTAACCGACCAAGGGTATTGAAGATAGGGTGTGCAAGTACAAATATCTGTCCTGTCTGTTTGTGAGCTCTTAACCGAGCTCGGTACTTTGAGTCCCCTTAGTAAAACAGAATCTTAACACTCTAGCATCATCATTTAAAAATTAAAACCCCCACAATATATATATATATATATATATATATATATATATATATATATATATATATATATATATATATATATATATATATATATATATATATATATATATATATATATATACAGTGTTGCCTCACTTATCGCGGTAGTTCGGTTCCAGGAAATCCGCGAAGTAGGATCAGCCTATATGTACATAGATATTTTAATATATTTTTAAGTTTACACTGTATAAACTGCCCCTGTACTGTTAACATACCACCCTTTACTTCATAGATAACAGCATGCAAGCGTAAATTTATATGAAAGTGATAGGAAAACTTAAAGTAAATGTGATGATGATGTGACATACATACTCATTTACAATTATTTTTTCGCTTACGTACTGTATAAACCCTCACTGCACTGCTAAAAAAAACACCCTTAACATTATAGATAACAGCAAGCAACGTAAATTTTTATGAAAGTGATAGATAAAATTACGGTGAATGAGGTGATGATGACGTGACATACATACTCATTTACAATTATTTTTTCGTTTACGTACTGTATAAACCCTCCCTGCACTGTTAAAAACACACCCTTTACATTATAAATAACAGCAAGAAACGTAAATTTTTATGAAAGTGATAGGAAAACTTACCGTGAATGTGATGATGATGACGTGACATACATACTCATTTACAATTATTCTTTCGTTTACGTACTGTATAAACCCTCCCTGCACTGTTAAAAAAACACCCTTTACATTATAAATAACAGCAAGCAACGTAAATTTTTATGAAACTGATAGATAAAATTACGGTGAATGTGGTGATGATGACGTGACATACATACTCATTTACAATTATTTTTTCGTTTACGTACTATATAAACCCTCCCTGCACTGTTAAAAAAACACCCTTTACATTATAAATAACAGCAAGCAACGTAAATTTTTATGAAAGTGATAGATAAAATTACGGTAAATGAGGTGATGATGACCTGACATACATACTCATTTACAATTATTTTTTCGTTTACGTACTGTATAAACCCTCCCTGCACTGTTAAAAAAACAACCTTTACATTATAAATAACAGCAAGCAACGTAAATTTTTATGAAAGTAATAGATAAAATTACGGTGAATGAGGTGATGATGACGTAACACACATACTCATTTACAATTTTTTTTTTGTTTACGAACTGTATAAACCCTCCTTGCACTGTTAAAAAAACACCCTTTACATTATAAATAACAGCATGTAACGTAAATTTTTATGAAAGTGATAGATAAAATTACGATGAATGAGGTAATGATGACGTGACACACATACTCATTTACAATTATTTTTTCGTTTACAAACTGTATAAACCCTTCCTGCACTGTTAAAAAAACACCCTTTACATTATAAATAACAGCAAGCAACGTAAATTTACATTTCCAATAGAAAATGAAAATACTGAAAATTTCTTTTTCAATATTTTAATATTTTTGTGTACACCCATAAAATAAAATAATAATTTATATAAAAAAAAAAACCGCGATAGAGTGAGAACGTGAACCAAGAAACGCGAATAACCGGGGTAACACTGTATATCCAATAGTGTCCCCAACCCACGAATGCCTATTCCCACAAACAAACTAACCCACAAACTTATTTTCGAACAAATTTTGGCCACAAATCACGAACAAAAACTAACCCATGAACATGCATGTCATGGCCAGGTGACCACATATCCCGCTCGCCCACTCTAAGTTCTGTATTGGTGCCCGTACTACAGAGCTCTTTCATGATCCCTTTGTTGTTCTTGATTTAATTTCCATTGTTTTGCCTTTCAGATAGCCGTTATTATGGCTCCTAAGAAAGTTAAAAGCGTTAGTGACAGTGGCGTCAAACACCCTTGATGCATAACAGTGGAAACGAAGAGAGAAATAATTTCTAAGCATGAATATGGTATCCGTGTTTCTGATATCGCCACGCAGTAGGACATGGCGAAATCAACTATCTGTACTATTCTAAAGAGTAAAGAGATCTATAAGACAGCTGAAGTGGCTAAAGGAGTGACTATCTTAACGAAGAATAGGCCACAGTTAATGTAAGAAATAGAAAAGTTATTGTTGGTGTGGATAAATGAAAAACTGCTGGTTGGAAATAGTATTAGCAAGGCCATAATATGCGCTAAGGCTTTGCAAATCCACCAAGATTTAGTAGCAAACTCTCCAAGTTCTAGTGGCACTAAAACTGATGACTTTAAAGACAGCAGAGTACTGGGATTCATAGCATCATTAGACATGGAGAGGCAGATAGTTCTGACCAAAAGACAGCAGATTCTTACATGAATGAATTCGCTAAATATATCAAGAGTGAAGGTTGTATTCCGCAACAAGTTTTTAACTGTGATGAAATGGGACTCTTTTGGAAGAAATTGGCTAAAAGAACCTATATAACCCAAGAGGAGAAGTCACTGCCTGGCCACAAACCAATGAAAGATAAGCTTACACTTTTATTGTGAGCTAATGCTAGTGGGGACTGTAAGAAGCCTCTTTTAGTTTACCAGTCAGAAAATCCATATGTTTTTAAGCACAATAACGTGTTGAAGGCTAGTCTCCCTGTAATTTGGAGGTCAAATCCAAAGGCTTTGGTAATGCAGGTTTTATTCCTTGAGTGGTTGATTGAAGTGTTTGCGCCAGCATAGAAGGAATATCTTGAAGAAAGTGACTTGCCTCTTAAGCGTTTCCTCATAATGGATACTGCTCCTGCTCATCCTCCAGGTGTGGAAGATCTCGCCATATATTACGACTTCATTAAAGAAAACTTTCTGCCTCCCAACACCACTCCTATCCTCCAGCCCATGAACCAGCAGGTAATTTCTAATTTTAAAAAGTTGTATACGATGGGTCTTTTTGCCAGGTGTTTCCAGGTCACCAATGACACGGATTTGACCCTTCGTGAATTCTGGAAAGACCACTTTACTATCCTCCAATGCATTGACCTCATTGAAGAAGCATGGAAAGAGGTCTCATATCATACACTGAACTACTCCTGAAGAAAACTTTGGCCAGGTTGTGTTACTAATATAGACTGCGAGGGCTTCAAGCAGGAGTTAGCTATCAAAGTTGTAAGTGAAATTGTGACCACGGGCAAAAGTTTGGGCTTGGAGGTCAATGAGGAGGATGTGGAGGACCAAAAAGAAGAACATAAAACAGATGAATTAATTGAGTTGCAACGTGAACAGGTGAAATTCTCCAAGAGGAGCAGTCGCCGGAGGAAGGGGATGAGAGGGTAAATGTGTCCAGTTAAAAATTTAAAGAAATTTTTAGTAAGTGGAATGATGTGCAGGCTTTTATTGAGAATCATCACCCAGCTAAAACTGCAGGCAATAGAGTAGTGAATATGGTAAATGACAATGCAATGAATATTTTTAGAAAAGTTTACCAAAGAAAAAGATAAATATCTCTGTATCGTTTCTTTGTCCCAGTATGCAAGGAAGCAGCTTCCAAAAGAGAAAAGTGAGAAAACACCAAAAATACGGCCTGTATCCGAAGAGTTCCCTAACGTTTTTAAGGAAGGGGACTCTCCTTCCAAAAATTAATCACCCCTCCTTCTCCTCCTCCACCACCATCCAGGTATGCCAGCAGCAATCATCCACAAAGGTAAATATAGTACAGTATTTATATTATTAATTTAATTTTCCTTAATTATGTATGGCATTTTCCTTTTACAAAGTATATTGCTTATAACCTGTATTGTATTTATTGTTTTTCATGACTTAAATAATTTTAAAATGAATATTTGTGGTGACCAGGAACCAGTTAACTGGATTTACATGCTTTTCTTTTCAATGGGAAAATCAAATCAAATCCACGAACTTTCCAATCAATGTACAGTGATCCCTCGTTTATCGCGAGAGTTAGGTTCCAGGACCCATCGCGATACGTGAATTAAATCTCTCTCTCTCTCTCTCTCCAACATTCTATTCTACCCAATCCCCCACACTCTCTTTGTCCCAGCCAACTAGGGAGGGGCACTGTACACAGTTATTAAAGTAAATAAACCAACAGATGTACAAACAATGATAAGCCCTTAATAATAATGTTAATAATAATAATAATAATAATAATAATGATAAGAATCTCCACAATCATTATCAAAGGAAAATTATTGTTGCCAATAATAATAATAATAATAATAATAATAATAATAATAATAATAATAATAATAACAAGATCTAAGAAGAATTATTGGAATAGACATCATGAAAGTAATGCAGAGGTATATTAAAATCCAGCAAAGAGCTGGAGATTCATTACACATCTTTTATAATTCCATCACATCTGACAGGTCATTACACTCTCCATTTCTGTTTCTCTTTACAGCCTGATAGACTGTTTTATTTTATAATTTTTGGCCCATCCTGGTGTCACAATAATCTTTATTTTTTTTATTTTTTTTCCCCCCAAAAATACAAATAAAATTGTGATACAGTGAATTCGCGAGAGGTGTATCGCGATAGAGTGAGGGATTACTGTACACTGTTTTGGAGTGGATTAAGTTAGTGAGTTGGGGTTACTACTATATATATATATATATATATATATATATATATATATATATATATATATATATATATATATATATATATATATATATATATATATATATACAGTGTTACCCCGGTTATTCGCGCTTCTTGGTTCGCGTTCTCACTCTATCGCGGTTTTTTTTTGGATAAATTATTATTTTATTTTATGGGTATACGCAAAAATATTAAAATATTGAAGAAAAAAAAATTTTCAGTATTTTCATTTTTTCTTTAAATTTACGTTGCGTGCTGTTATTTATAATGTAAAGGGTGTTTTTTTTAACAGTGCAGGGAGGGTTTATACAGTTCGTAAACGAAAAAATAATTGTAAATGAGTATGTGTGTCACGTCATCATCACCTCATTCATGGTAATTTTATCTATCACTATCATAAAAATCTACGTTGTTTGCTGTTATTTATAATGTAAAGGGTGTTTTTTTAACAGTGCAGGGAGGGTTTATACAGTACGTAAACAAAAAAATAATTGTAAATGAGTATGTATGTCACGTCATTATCACCTCATTCACCGTAATTTTATCTATCACTTTCATAAAAATTTACGTTGCTTGCTGTTATTTATAATGTAAAGGGTGTTTTTTTAACAGTGCAGGGAGGGTTTATACAGTACGTAAATGAAAAAATAATTGTCAATGAGTATGTATGTCACGTCATTATCACCTCATTCACCGTAATTTTATCTATCACTTTCATAAAAATTTACGTTGCTTGCTGTTATTTATAATGTAAAGGGTGTTTCTTTAACAGTGCAGCAAGGGTTTATACAGGACGTAAACGAAAATATAATTGTAAATGAATGTGTATGTCACGTCATCATCATCACATTCACGGTAAGTTTTCCTATCACTTTCATAAAAATTTACGTTGCTTACTGTTATTTATAATGTAAAGGGTGTTTTTTTAACAGTGCAGGGAGGGTTTATACAGTAGGTAAACGAAAAAATAATTGTAAATGAGTATGTATGTCACGTCATTATCACTTCTTTCACCGTAATTTTATCTATCACTTTCATAAAAATTTACGTTGCTTGCTGTTATTTATAATGTAAAGGGTGTTTCTTTAACAGTGCAGGGAGGGTTTATACAGTACGTAAACGAAAAAATAATTGTAAATGAGTATGTATGTCACGTCATTATCACCTCATTCACCGTAATTTTATCTATCACGTTTATAAAAATTTACGTTGCTTGCTGTTATTTATAATGTAAAGGGTGTTTTTTTAACAGTGCAGGGAGGGTTTATACAGTGTGTAAACGAAAAAATTGTAAATGAGTATGTATGTCACGTCATTATCACCTCATTCACCGTAATTTTATCTATCACTTTCATAAAAATTTACGTGGCTTGCTGTTATTTATAATGAAAAGGGTGTTTTTTTAACAGTGCAGGGAGGGTTTATACAGTACGTAAACGAAAAAATAATTGTAAATGAGTATGTATGTTACGTCATTATCACCTCATTCACCGTAATTTTATCTATCACTTTCATAAAAATTTACGTTGCTTGCTGTTATTTATAATGAAAAGGGTGCTTTTTCAACAGTGCAGGGAGAGTTTATACAGTACGTAAACGAAAAAATAATTGTAAATGAGTATGTATGTCACGTCATCATCACATTCACGGTAAGTTTTCCTATCACTTTCATAAAAATTTACGTTGCTTGATGTTATCTATAATGTTAAGGGTGTTTTTTTTTAACAGTGCAGGGAGGGTTTATACAGTACGCAAGCGAAAAAATAATTGTAAATGATATGTATGTCACATCATTATCACCTCATTCACTGTAATTTTATCTATCACTTTCATAAAAATTTATGTTGCTTGCTGTTATTTATAATGAAAAGGGTGTTTTTTTAACAGTGCAGTGAGGGTTTATACAGTGTAAACGTAAAAATATATTAAAATATCTATGTACATATAGGCGGATCCTACTTCGCGGATTTCCTGGTTCGTGGCGGGTCCCGGAACCGAACTACCGCGATAAGTAAGGCAACAATATATATATATATATATATATATATATATATATATATATATATATATATATATATATATATATATATATATATATATATATATATATATATATATATATATATATATATATATGAACTATTTTTTACCCCGACCGGAACTCGAACCAAGGACTTATGATTACTAAGTGAAGGCGCTACCACTACACCACAGAAGGTTAAAAGGAATCCAACCTTATAGCTTATATCTGCTATACTTAGGAATGAACGCATTCTAACTGAATGCCACTATGTTCATATTACAGATTTTCCAACCTCAATCGTGGCTTCATTTAAGCATGTAATTCAATTCCCAATCTCATTCGGGCCATGAAATAACCAATTAAGCACATTACATATGCGAAAACATGAATCATTTTTTACCCCGACCGGGACTTGAACCTAGGACTTATGATTACTAAGTCAAGGCGCTACCACTACACCACAGGAGGTTAAAAGGAATCCAACCTTATAGCTTATATCTGCTATACTTAGGAATGAACGCATTCTAACTGAATGCCACTATGTTCATATTACAGATTCCCCAACCTCACTCGTGGCTTCATTTTAGCATTTAATTCAATTCCCAATCTCATTCGAGCCATGAAATAACCAATTAAGCACATTACATATGTACATACATACATATACCATGGCTGTTTCCCTCTTTAATTGGGGGGTAGCCGACATCAAGAAAGGAAAACAAATAGGGGGATTACTTTGCTCTATGGGCAAAGACGAGGGAGCTAGCGACCGTTCAGATGGCACTGCTGGAGTGCCACAGCCCATCCTCCCGGCTCTTCCACAACCTGTGTCGCTTCACAACTGCCAGCTCCTCCTACTGCCCCTACCACAGGGCTATCTCTGTAAGATGCAGCCCCGTGGTAACAGCAGATGCCCATCAGAGCAGCGTCACAATCGCTCGCCACTCATTCCTATCCCTAGCACGCTCGCTTGCTTCCCTCACATCCATCCTCCTATCATTCAGGGCTCTTCTTACTCCATCCAAACCTAGGCCTCCCTCTAGCATTTCTTCCATCAACTCTCGCATTCATCACTTTTTTCAGCAGCCTTTCATCATCCATCCTTTCCACATGGCCAAACCATCTCAGAACATTCATATCTACTCTGGCTGCAATTTCTCTCCTCACACCCATTCTTGCTCTCACCACTTCATTCCTAACCCTGTCCAATCGAGATAGACCAATCATACTCCTCAGGCATTTCATCTCAAACACATTTAGTTTCCGTCTCTCACTTACTTTCATACCCCATAACTCTGATCCATACATCACAGTTGGCACAACCACTTTCTCATACAAAACTTTCTTAACATTCATTTCCAACCCTCTATTCTTCATCACTCCTTTCAATGCACCCAACACTTTACATCATTCATTCACTCTGTGACACACATCTGCTTCCACTCCACCATTTGCAGCTATAACCAAGCCTAAATACTTAAACTGATTACCCTCCTCAAGTGTCTCTCCATTCAACATAACATTCAATCCAGCGCCATCCTCATTTCTTGTACACCTCATAACCTTACTCTTTCCCACATTCACTCGCAGCTTCCTTCTCTCACACACCATTCCAAATTCTGACACTAACTGACACAGCTTTTCCTCTGAATCTGCCACCACCACAGTATCATCTGCAAACAGCAACTGATTCAGCTCCCACTCGTTATCATCCCCATCTACCATTCTCAAACCTCGACCACGCACTCGCTCATTCACCTCTCTTACAACTCCATCAATATACAAATTGAACAGCCATGGTGACATCACACATCCCTGTCTCAGTCCCACACTCACTGGAAACCACTCACTCACTTCATTCCCTACCCTAACACAAGCTCTACTACCCTCATACAAACTCTTCACTGCATGCAACAATTTACCATTGATTCCATATAATCTCAAAACATTCCGAAAACATGAATCATTTTTTACACTGATCGGGACTCGAACCTAGGACTTATGATCACTAAGTCAAGGCGCTACCACCACACCACAGAAGGTTAAAAGGAATCCAACCTTATAGCTTATATCTGCTATACTTAGGAATGAACGCATTCTAACTGAATGCCACTATGTTCATATTACAGATTCCCCAACCTTACTCGTGGCTTCATTATAGCATTTAATTCAATTCCCAATCTCATTAGGGCCATGAAATAACCAATTAAGCACATTACATATGTAAAAACATGAATCATATTTTACCCCGACCGGGACTCAAACCTAGGACTTATGATTACTAAGTCAAGGCGCTACCACTACACCACAGAAGGTTAAAAGGTAGCGCCTTGACTTAGTAATCATAAGTCCTAGGTTTGAGTCCCGGTCGGGGTAAAATATGATTCATGTTTTCACATATGTAATGTGCTTAATTGGTTATTTCATGGCCCAAATGAGATTGGGAATTAAATTAAATGCTAAAATGAAGCCACGAGTGAGGTTGGGGAATCTGTAATATGAACATAGTGGCATTCAGTTAGAATGCGTTCATTCCTAAGTATAGCAGATATAAGCTATAAGGTTGGATTCCTTTTAACCTTCTGTGGTGTAGTGGTAGCGCCTTGACTTAGTAATCATAAGTCCTAGGTTCGAGTCCCAGTCGGGGTAAAAAATGATTCATGTTTTCACATATGTAATGTGCTTAATTAGTTATTTCATGGCATGAATGAGATTGGGAATTGAATTAAATGCTAAACTGAAGCCACGAGTGAGGTTGGGGAATCTGTAATATGAACATAGTGGCATTCAGTTAGAATGCGTTCATTCCTAAGTATAGCAGATATAAGCTATAAGGTTGGATTCCTTTTAACCTTCTGTGGTGTAGTGGTAGCACCTTGACTTAGTAATCATAAGTCCTAGGTTCGAGTCCCAGTCGGGGTAAAAAATTATTCATGTTTTCACATAAGTAATGTGCTTAATTGGTTATTTCATGGCCCGAATGAGATTGGGAATTGAATTAAATGCTAAAATGAAGCCACGAGTGAGGTTGGGGAATCTGTAATATGAACATAGTGGCATTCAGTTAGAATGCATTCATTCCTAAGTATAGCAGATATAAGCTATAAGGTTGGATTCCTTTTAACCTTCTGTGTTATAGTGGTAGCGCCTTGACTTAGTAATCATAAGTCCTAGGTTCGAGTCCCGGTCGGGGTAAAAAATGATTCATGTTTTCACATATGTAATGTGCTTAATTGGTTATTTCAAGGCCCAAATGAGATTGGGAATTGAATTAAATGCTAAAATGAAGCCACGAGTGAGGTTGGGGAATCTGTAATATGAACATAGTGGCATTCAGTTAGAATGCGTTCATTCCTAGGTATAGCAGATATAAGCTATAAGGTTGGATTCCTTTTAACCTTCTGTGGTGTAGTGGTAGCGCCTTGACTTAGTAATCATAAGTCCTAGGTTCGAGTCCTGGTCGGGGTAAAAAATGATTCATGTTTTCACATATGTAATGTGCTTAATTGGTTATTTCATGGCCCGAATGAGATTGGGAATTGAATTAAATGCTAAAATGAAGCCACGAGTGAGCTTGGGGAATCTGTAATATGAACATAGTGGCATTCAGAATGCGTTCATTCCTAAGTATAGCATATATAAGCTATAAGGTTGGATTCCTTTAAACCTTCTGTGGTGTAGTGGTAGCGCCTTGACTTAGTAATCACAAGTCCTAGGTTCGAGTCCCGGTCGGGGTAAAAAATGATTCATGTTTTCACATATGTAATGTGCTTAATTGGATATATATATATATATATATATATATATATATATATATATATATATATATATATATATATATATATATATATATATATATATATATGTATATATATATATATATATATATATATATATATATATATATATATATATATATATATATATATATATACACACCTTGTTCCTTTTATGCGCGATTTTTTTATCCGCGAAATTGCAATAACGCCCCAAAAAAATAACAGTAAAAAATTCGAAATTCGCGACTAATGCAACAAAAAAAAAAATAAAAATAAAAAAAAATAAAATAAAAATAATATATATATATATATATATATATATATATATATATATATATATATATATATATATTTTTTTTAAAGTAAATAAGCGCCTGCGGACGCTTCTTCCATGAGTACAAAGAGGATTACGATAAGAAAAGATCATCATCATCATACATTATATATACACCCACCCTACCTCTGTCATATGTCTATCTAATCTACATTTGAAGGTGTCAAAGGTATTGGCATTTATTATCCTACTAAGCATACTCTACGGTATTACAAAGCCTATTTTCACCAAATTCCCTTCTGAACCTAAATTTATCAAGCTTAAATCCATTACCCATTACGAGTTCTGGTTTGATCATGAATTTTTAAAACTTTATTAATATCACCCTTGTTAATCCCTTTAAACCATTTACACACCTCAATCATATCCCCCCTAACTCAGCGCCTCTCTAGAGAATGTAGATTAAGTTGTTTTAATCTGTCATATGGTAATTTAGTCAATGCATAATTAATTTTTTTTTTCGTTTTTTAGTCTTGCTTTGGTTATTTATAATTTTTATCTTATCTTTGTTTACATTTGCAGATAGAGGTTCGTTCTCCTGCATCCTCCTCCTCTTCTACAGCATAAGTTACTTGCACGCAGCCACCAGGCATGTCCCAGTGTACTGTATGACTATTGCCCACTGCATAATAGAGTACAGTACAGTAATGTATGTTAATTTCTAGCTGTAAAGTGAATATGAATATCTTTTGTATACTCTTAAAAATAGATACAGGGCTTTCTGCTTTGCTATGTAGTAATAAAATATGTTTTTTACTTATCTTATATCTTAGGCCTGGTGTGTCTATGTAAGGTTTGGAACGTATCTATGCCCTTTATCATTGCTTCCTATGGAAAATGACTCGTTTTTTCAAGCGATTTTCCATTTACCCGACACTTTTGAGAACCTATCCAGGCGTTATTCTGAGAACTAGGTGTGTATATATATATATATATATATATATATATATATATATATATATATATATATATATATATATATATATATATATATATATATATACAGTGCTCCCTTGTCTTTTGTGGGTGTTCAGTTCCGGGACCGGCCGCGATAATTGAATATATGCGAAGTAGGATCACAATATATACATAGGTATTTTACATTTATTTTTACCATTACTGTATAAACCCTCCCTGCACTGTTAAAAAACAACATCCTTTACTTTATTAATAACTCCATGCATGCGTAAATTATATGAAAGTGATAGATAAACTTACGGTGAATGAGGTGATGATTACATGTACATACTCATATACATAGGTATTTTACATTTATTTTTACCTTTACTTGTAAACCCTCCCTGCACTGTTAAAAAACCACCCTTTACTTTAGCAATAACAGCGTGCAAGCATAAATTTACATGAACGTGATAGGTTAACTTACCGTGAATGAAGTGATGATGACATGTATAGACTCCAAAGGAAATTATTCCGCAGCCAATGACAGCTTAACAGCTGCTTTTTGCGAGAGAAGAACAGGGAAATGGGGAGTTGCTGTCGCTGTTTCTTCTTTTGTTGGAAGATTGTCTTGTAAGGAGTCATGGCATCATCGAGAAGATTGCAGAAGGTCACCGAACGAACCATATTGTCGTTATGTTCTTGCAAGAGTTGTTGGACTTCTTTCACATGTTCATACATGGCTGCCAGACGTTCGAGTGTAAGGCCAGGCTCTTCGATTTCTTCATGCATTTCCTCTGGTTGTTCTTCCTCTTCTTCGCTCGGTGATTTTGTCATTTCCTCCAAGTCTTCATCAGTCAAAGGCTGCGAGTGGCAGTCAATCAGTTCATTCACGTCTTCGTGAGTCATATCTTTAAAGCCTTCTTCTCCTAGAAATGCAACTAACTTCAAAGCTTTCGCAACTGCCGAGTTATGGACTTCGTCAGGAGTGATTCCCTTGTAGTCGTAGATGACTTCGGGCCACAATTTCTTCCAGCTGGCATTGATTGTGACCGGCTTCATCTCTTTGATTGCATTCTGAATATTTTGAACTCATGTAGCAATCGTGTAGCTACGCCAGTAAATCTTCAGTGCGAATTCGTTGTTTGCATCCATGGATTCAACCAAGTTCGCCAGGGCATTTCGTGTGTAGAATGCCTTGAATGCACGAATAATGCCTTAATCCATAGGCTGAATCAGTGATGTCATATTCGGTGGCAAGAACTCTACTTGAACACCTTCATTTTCGAGATCAGTTGTGTGGCCACCAGCATTATCCATCAAAAGAAGGACTTTGACCTGAGGGATAAAGCATTGGTGAAACCAGTCCGATGTGAGGCTTTTCATGATCCAGGCCTTAGGGTTATGCATCCAATACACTGGCAGCAGATTCTTATTATTATTCTTCAAAGCCCTAGAATTCTTAGATTTGTAGATAAGCCCGGGCTTTAGCATGAATCCCGCAGCACTCCCGCACATGATGAGGGTAATGCGCCTTTGTGCGCTTTTAATCCCAGGGCTTTAGCTTCTTCCTTGAAGAGAAAAGTGCGAGACAGCAATCTATTCCAAAATAACCCAATCTCATCCAAGTTAAAGACATGCTCAGGAGCATATTCGCCTTCCTCAATAATTTTATTGAAGTCGTTTTTCACGTAACCTTCAGCTGCAGCTGTATCTGCAGAGGCAGCTTCTCCATGAACCGAAATGCTCTTTAGGCTATAGTGTTTTTGAAATTTGAAGAACCATCCCTTGTTTATCACGAACGATTGCTTCCTAAGTGAAGAATCGCTGTAGGGTCCTGGTTGTGGGTCATCGATATATTCTTCTCTCTCCTCTTCACGGTCACCATTGTCGTCGACGGGTTCGTTTGCAGCGAATGTCTCGTACAGCTTCTTCGTCTTTGTTTTTATGATATTTGGAGTCTAAGCTGATGTTCTTCTTTCTGCAATCAGCAATCCACAGGGCCAAAGCAGATTCCATCCACACTATTATCTTATTGCGGGGTATTACGATCCTCTTCATTGTTTTACTAAATGAAATAGTTGTTGTTTTCCAGATATTTGCCTCGTCCATTTTGATGTATCGAACAGTAGATTCGTTGATGCCGAAATAGCGGCCGACATCCGCGAACCTTCTTCCTTCCTTCAGCATATCTAACAGTTTTACCTTTTCAGGTATGGTCAACATCTTCGTTTGCCGCTTAGGCTTACTACCAGAAGCCTTAAAAGATGCAGGACGCTTGAGAGGCAATGCAGAGGTTGAAAAACTAGAGTCAAAAGATCACAAGCCCAACGTATTAAGAAGCACAATGCGAACGGTGCACATGTGAGTTAGACTGAAGGGTGAGGCGAGACAATGGCAGATGCTGGAAGAATGGAGCTTCAATCAAAAAGCCAATCAGACCCCATGATACAGAACACACAGAAAAACAATTCTGTGATTAATCGTCTCCCACCCTTTCAGCCAATAGCATCAAATGAACTATTTCACGTAGGTGCGAGCCTTTGAGTGTTCCAAGACGCCAATACAGTGTATGCTATAGTACAGTATTTTACATGGTGCAATACTGTTAGTTACATGTTTACATTTATGATTTTTACTATTTTTTACAGTTTTATTATTCTTAGGCTAGGAAATACTTTTTTTATCAATAAAATCATGAAAATACTGGAAATCTTAATATGTACTAGCTCAGTAGGTGCGACCCTTTTCATTTTCCAAAACGCCGATACCGGTATCGTATTTTACATGGTGCAATACTGAGTTACATACTTTCTATGGTGCAGTTACATGTTTAAATTTATTTATTATTTTACTATTTTTTACTGTTTTATTATTCTTAGGATGGGAAATACTTTTTTATCAATAAAATAATGAGATTTTTTTTTCAATAATGAAAATACTGAAAATTTAAATTTTTTAATATTTTAATATTCTCGCATATATCCAGAAAAAAAAAAAACCCTCGTCAAAAAAACTGCAATGCACCGAATTCGCAATAGGTGAACCGCGATATAGCGAGGGAACACTGTATATATATATATATATATATATATATATATATATATATATATATATATATATATATATATATATATATATAATATATATATATATATATATATATATATATATATATATATATATATACAGTAATCCCTCGTTTATCGCGAGGGTTCGGTTCCGGGACCAACCGCGATAGGTGAATTTCCGCGAAGTAGGAACACCTTAAAATAAAAAATATATATATATATATATATATATATATATATATATATATATATATATATATATATATATATATATATATATATATATATATATATATATATATATATATATTTTTTTTTTTACACTTCTTCCACGAGTAAAAAGAGGATTACGATAAGAAAAGATCATAATCATCATTAAATATATATATATATATATATATATATATATATATATATATATATATATATATATATATATATATATATATATATATATATATATATATATATATATATATTGGCATTTATTATCCTACTAGAAATCAACGGCATTACCAAGCCAATATTCACTAATTTCCCTTCTGAACCTAAATTTATAAAGCTTAAATCCATTACCCATTACGAGTTCTGGTTTGATCATGAATTATTAAAACTTTTTAATTATCACCCTTGTAATGACCTGTCAGATGTGAAGGGATTATAAAAGATGTGTAATGAATATCTAGCTCTCTGCTGGGTTTTAATATACCTCTGCATTACTTTTATGATGTTTATTCCAAAAATTCTCCTTAGATATTATTATTATTATTATTATTATTATTATTATTATTATTATTATTATTATTAACAATAATTTTCCTTTCATGATGATTGTGGAGATTATTATTATTATCATTATTATAATTTTTAATTTCATTATTATTACGAATTTGTAATTAAACCATTATTTTTACAATAAATAATGTAGTTTTGGTTGAATGAACAAGAGTTAATTAAAGATGTCTCTCTCTCTCCAACATTCTATTCTACTCAACCCCCCACACTGTTTGTCCCAACCAACAAGGGAGGGGCACTGTAAACAGTTATTAAAGTAAATAAACCAACAGATGTACAAACAATGATGAGCCCTTAATAATAATAATAATAATAATAATAATAATAATAATAATAATGATAAAAATCTCCACAATCATCATCAAAGGAAAATTATTGTTGCCAATAATAATAATAATAACAATAATAATAAGATCTAAGGAGAATAATTGGAATAGACATCATGAAAGTAATGCAAAGGTATATTAAAACCCAGCAGAGAGCTGGATATTCATTACACACCTTTTATAATCCCTTCACATCTGACAGGTCATTACACTCTCCATCTCTGTTTCTCTTTACAGCCTGATAAAGGCTGTTTTATTTTATAATTTTTTTGCCCATCCTGGTGTCATAATCATCTTGGAAAAAAAAAAAAATAATAATTTTTGGCCAAAAAAAAAAAAATCCGCGATACAGTGAATCTGCGAAAGGTGAATCGCGATAGAGCGAGGGATTACTGTGTGTATATATATATATATATATATATATATATATATATATATATATATATATATATATATATATATATATATATATATATATATATATATACAGGTATACCTCACCCAATGTCGTTAATTGGTTCCAGGAGAGACGACTTGTCAAAAAACGACTTAAAATCAAATTAGCTTGTCTCTAGGCTAGCCTAGGCTAGGCTAAACCGAAAATAACCATTCCTAGTTCTGTACTTTATTCATGAATGCAATTTTCAATAATATATGATTAATAAGAATCTATTTTAAGCTTACAAACAAATACATTTTATTTTTTAATACTGCATAGTACAGAAAAAAGCACAGGTAATTAAATTTACGAATACAATTTGGTGATGTTTACCGTACATCGCGGATGCTTTATTTATGAATGTGGTTTGCTATGACATAATATAATATAAGCCTTTTTTAAGGTTAAACACAAATACAAAAATTACTATTATTTTGGAATAATAATAATAATAATAATAATAATAAAAACTAATTTATTTTAAATTTACCTTGGTGGTTTACATCGCGGACGTAGATGGCTGTGGATCATCAATATCAACAGCTGATTAGGTCTATACCTCTCTCTCAAGCTAACAAAGCTAACAATAGCGGTTTCGTGGGAATGACGAGTGACGACACCTAACGGTAGATATTGGAACAACTGTACGTATTTTAATAAGATTTTATATGCTTTTATTCTTATTTATTGTACAATAACATGATTTTATGTGCTTTTGCTTTTATTTATTGTACAGTAACATGATTTCATGTGCTTTTAATGGTTATCAAGTGATATTATGATTCAATATTTGTAGAGGACAGACGTAAAGTTGCTAACAATGCTAACAATAGCGGTAGATATTGGAACTACTGTGCATATTTTAATAAGATTTAATATGCTTTTATTCTTATTTATTGTACAATAACATGATTTTATGTGCTTTTGTTTTTATTTATTGCACAGTAACATGATTTCATGTGCTTTTAATGGTTTTCTAGTGATATTATGATTCCAATATTTGTAACGGACAGACGTACAGTTGCTAACAATAGTAACAATGTTAACATTAGCGGTTTCGCGGGAATGACGAGTGACGATGCCTAACGGTAGATACTGGAACTACTGTACGTATTTTCATAAGATTTTATATGCTTTTATTCTTATTTATTGTACAATAACATGATTTTATGTGCTTTTGTTTATATTTATTGTACAGTAACACGATTTCATGTGCTTTTAATGGTTTTCTAGTGATATTATGATTCCAATATAAGTAGCGGACAGACGTAAAGTTGCTAACAATGCTAACAATAGCAGTAAATATTGGAACTACTGTACGTATTTTAATAAGATTTTATATGCTTTTATTCTTATTTTTTGTACAATAACATGATTTTATGTGCTTTTATTTTATTTATTGTAAAGTAATATGATTTCATGTGCTTTTAATGGTTTTCTAGTGATATTATGATTCCAATATTTGTAGCGGACAGACATAAAGTTGATTATAATAATGTAAACTTTATTCTTATTTTTTTTTTATTTTTCCATATATTTTTTTGAAAACCGACGTATAATCGAGAACGACTTAACTCGAAACGACCTAAGCCGAGGTATATATATATATATATATATATATATATATATATATATATATATATATATATATATATATATATATATATAGATATATATATATATATATATATTATATATATATATATATATATATATATATATATATATATATATATATATATATATATATATATATATATATATATATATATATATATATATATATATATATATATACAGTAATCCCCCGTTTATTGCGGGGATTTGGTTCTGAGACCGGCCGTAATAGGTGAATTTCTGCGAAGTAAAATAACATAACTTTTTTTTTTTTTTCTTTTACACACTTCTTCCACAAGAACAAAGAGGATTACGATAAGAAAAGAGCATCATCATCATTATATATATACAGTGATCCCCTGCTGTATCGCGTTTCTTGGTTCGCATTTTCACTGTATCGCGGTTTTTTTTGGGCATATTATTATTGTAAAATACCTATGTACATGAGTATGGCATGTAATTACAACTTCATTCACCGTAATTTTATCTATCACTTTCATATGAATTTACGTCGCATGCTGTTATTTATGAAGTAAAGGGTGGTGTGTTAACAGTAGAGGGAGGGTTAATACGGTGTAAACGTAAAAATAAATTAAAATATCTATGTACATATAGGCTGATCCTACTTTGCGGTTTTCCTGTCTCGTGCCGGGTCCCGGAACCGAACTACCGCGATAATGGGGGGATTACTGTATATATATATATATATATATATATATATATATATATATATATATATATATATATATATATATATATATATATATATATATATATATACAGTGTTCCTTCCATTATCGCGATGGTTCGGTTCTGGGACCCGGCGCGAGACAGGAAAATCGCAGAGTAGGATCAGCCTATATGTACATAGATATTTTAATTTATTTTTACGTTTACACTGTACAAACCCTCCCTGTACTGTTAACAAACCACCCTTTACTTCATAAACAACAGCATGCAACGTAACTTTATATGAAAGTGATAGATAAAATTATGATGAATGAAGTGGTAATTACATGACATACTCATGTATATAGGTATTTTACAATTATTTTTACATTTACGTACTGTATAAACCCTAACTGCATTGTTAAAAAAACACCCTTTACTTTATAAATAACAGCAAGCAACGTAAATGTTTATGAAAGTGATAGGAAAACTTACCGTGAATGAGGTGATGATGACGTGACATACTGATGTACATAGGTATTTTACAATTATTTTTACGTTTACGTACTGTATAAACAATCCCTGCACTGTTAAAAAAACACCTTTTACTTTATAAAAAACAGCATGCAACATAGGTGAGAGCCTTTTCGTTTTCCGAAACGCTGATAGCGGTATCGTATTTTACATGGTGCAATACTGTTAGTATTTATGTTTTTTATTATTTTTTACTGTTTTATTATTCTTAGGCTAGGAAATACTTGTTTTATCAATAAAATAATGAAAATTTTAATATTCACTAGGTCACGTAGGTGAGAGCCTTTGCGTTTTCCGAAACGTGATACCGGTATCGTATTTTACATGGTACAATACTGTTAGTATTTATGTTTTTTACTATTTTTTACTGTTTTATTGGTCTAAGGCTAGGAAATACTTGTTTTATCAATAAAATAATGAAAATTTTAATATTCACCAGGTGACGTAGGTGAGAGCCTTTGCGTTTTCCAAAACGCTGATACCAGTATCGTATTTTACGTGGTGCAATACTGTTAGTATTTATGTTTTTTACTATTTTTTACTGTTTTATTATTCTTAGGCTAAGAAATACGATGTTTTATCAATAAAATCATAAAACTACTGGAAATTTTAATATACAGTATATGCTAGCTCACTTAGGTGCGACCCCAATACATTGTACGCTATTGGACACTATCTGACATGATGCAATACCCTGTACTGTGAGTTATATATCTAAATTTATGTTTTTTACTATTTTTTACTGCTTTATTATTCGTAGGCTGGGAAATAAATTTTTTTTATCAATTAAATAATGAAATTGTTTTTTTCAATAAAAAAAATTAAAATACTGAAAATTTTTATTTTTTCAATATTTTAATATTTTTGCATATACCCAAAAAATAAAATAATAATTTGCAAAAATAAAAACCGTGGTACAGTGAAAACGCGAGCAAAGAAACGCGATCCAGCCAAGGATTACTGTATATATATATACAGTGATCTTTCGCTCTATCGTGATTCTGCCCTCGCAAAATCACTGTATTGCGATATTTTTTTGGCATTTTTTTTTTTTGTGGGTATATGCAAATATATTAAAATATTAAAAAAATAAACGTTTTCAGTATTTTCATTTTTTTATTGAAAAAGAAATTTCATAATTTAATTGCTAAAAAATTTTTATTTCCCAGACTACGAATAATAAAACAGTAAGAAATAGCAAAAAAAACATAAATTTGAACGTGTAACTCTGCACCATAGAAAGTACGATACCGGCATCAGCGTTTCGGAAAACGCAGAGGGTCGCACCTACGTGACCTAGCATATATTAAAATTTCCAGTAGTTTCATGATTTTATTGATAAAAAAACGTATTTCAAAGCCTAAGAATAATAAAACAGCAAAAGATAGTAAAAACCATAAATACTAACAGTACTGTATTGCACCATGTAAAATACGATACCGGTATCAGCGTTTAGGAAAACGAAAAGGGTTGCACCTACGTGAGCTAGTACATATTAAAATTTTCATTATTTTATTGATAAAACAAGTATTTCCTAGCCTAAGAGTAATACAATAGTAAAATATAGTAAAAAACATAAATTTAGAGATATAACTCACATTATTGCATCATGTGAAATACTGTCCGATAGCGTAGGATGTATTGGGGTCGCACCTACGTGACCTAGCATATATTAAAATTTCCAGTAGTTTCATGATTTTATTGATAAAAAAAACGTATTTCTTAGCCTAAGAATAATAAAACAGTAAAATATAGTAAAAACATAAATACTAACAGTATTGCACCATGTAAAATACGATACCGGTATCAGCGTTTCGGACAAAGGCTCACACCTACGTGAGATAGTTCATGGAATGCTATTGGCTGAAAGTGAGAGACAACGAATCACAAAATTGTTTTTCTGTATGTTCTGTATCATGAGGTCTGACTGGCTTTTTCATTGAAGTTTGGTTCTCCCACAATCTTCCATTGTCTCGCCACACTTGTTCAATCTAACTCACGTGTGCGCCATTCACGTTGTGCATATTAATACGATTTGCTTGTGATTTTTTACTCGCGTAATTTAACCTTTACAATGCCTCCCAAGCATCCTTCATCTTCTAAGGCTTCTGGTAGTGAGCCTAAGCGGCAAAGGAAGATGTTAACAATAACAGATAACGTGAAACTCTTACATATGCTGAAAGAAGTTAAAAAGTTTACGGATGTCGGCCGCTATTTTGGCCTCAATGAATAACAGCCGAAAAGCTGTTATTGGCTGCGGAATAATTTCCTCTGGAGCCTACAAACGAAATTACAACCTCATTCACCTATCACGTACATATAAATTTACGTTGCATGCTGTTATTTATAAAGTAAAGGGTGGTTTTTTAACAGTACCAGGAGGGTTTATACAGCAAACGTAAAAATAATTGTAAAATACCTATGTACATGAGTATTTCATGTCAGTACCACCTCATTCACAGTAAGTTCATCTATCACTTTCATATAAATTTACGCTTGCATGCTGTTATTTATGAAGTAAAGGGTGGTTTGTTAACAGTACAGGGAGGGTTTATACAGTGTAAACATAAAAATAAATTAAAATATTTATGTACATATAGGGTGATCCTACTTCGCGAAAATTCCTCTATCACGCCGGGTCCAGGAACCGACCTTCGCGATAAACGAAGGATCACTGTATATATATATATATATATATATATATATATATATATATATATATATATATATATATATATATATATATATATATATATATATATATATATATATATATATATATATATATATAATATAAATAACACTGAACTGTTAGCATACAGTCCAAAATGGAAGGAAAAGCCCATTAAATAAAACAACGAAAATATATAGATATAGAGTACTTATTAATTTCGTGACCTAAGCTGATCACATTCTCAAAGTACAATGGCAAGAGATACAACTAGTAAAACAGAAGAAAACTTGAAAAGAGGGAGAGAAAAGAGCCGCCCCCAGGAGTATTAAACATGGGATAAATAGATAACAATCTTAAATGCCCACCGGGGTTACTCAGTAATCCCCACAAACAGGCCGCAAAAGGAATTAAAGTCCATACTTGGCTAAATTATATTAACAAAAGAATCTTAATAATAGTAATTATATATATATATATATATATATATATATATATATATATATATATATATATATATATATATATATATATATATATATATATATATATATATATATATATATATATATATATATATATATATATATATATATATACATATATATACACATACATACATATACATACACATACACACACATAAATATATATATATATATATATATATATATATATATATATATATATATATATATATATATATATATATATATATATATATATATATATATATATATATATATATATATATATATATATATATATATATACCCAAAAACACATATACACATATATACATATACACATATAAATACATACATACATATATACGTAAAAATATGTACACAGACACACACACGATATTCTTCCTGAGAGTAGAGGCACTGAGGACATGAGGAGGAACTATCCGAAAGGAGATTACATCAAAATGAATGAGCTTTTTGCAGTTATTGACTGGAGAACCTTATTTTACAACAAATCTGTACAAGAAATGTATGACATCTTTTGTAAGATATATGGGAAGATAGTAGATTGCTGCATACCTGTCACCAAAGTAGGTGTAATTCATGCCAGAGAGAAATGGTTCGATAATGGGTGTAAAAGAGCTAAGGAGTGGAGAGACAAATGCTGGAAAAGGTATAGGAGGAGAAAAAACATAAATGCCTGGCAAACCTACAAAAGAGCAAGAAATGACTACCTAAGTAAAAGGAGAGAGGCAGAGAGAGACTATGAGAGGGACATCACCAGGAAGGCTAAAAAAAATCCTAAGCTTTTCCACAGCTTTATCAGAGGAAAACTGAAGGTAAAAGAACAGGTTTTAAGGCTAAAGAGAGCGGATGGAAGCATCACTGAGACGGATGAAGAGATCTGCAAAGAATTGAACAAGGAGTTTCAGTCAGTATTTACAGTAGAAAATACCCCACCCCCTCAGATTGCAGTGATAGAAGCTCAAGGGCCGGTATTAGAGAATATCAACCTTACAGCCACAGAGATATGCAAAGCGCTGATGGATTTTGATGTTCATAAAGCTACAGGTCCTGATGACATATCCCCTCATGTGCTTAAAAAATGCGCAAACACAATATCAGTGGCACTAAGTATCATATTTAAGGAGTCACTGGAGTCGGGGGAGATTCCAAGATGCTGGAAACAAGCAAATGTGATACCTATCTTCAAAAAGGGAAGGAGGGATACGGCTCTGAACTATAGACCAGTTTCCTTGACCAGCATAGTTTGCAAAGTTATGAAGAAACTACTAAGGAAACATATCTCTCTTCACTTGGAATCCTTCAACTTTTTGTCAGTGAGGCAACATGGCTTCAGAGAAGGTAGATCAACAGTAACAAACTTATTAGAATTTTAAGATGAGGTAAGCCAAATCTTACAGGAAAGAGAGGGCTGGGCAGATTGCATATTCCTAGACTTCCAGAAAGCGTTTGACACTGTTCCACATGGGAGACTTATTAGGAAGCTGCAATCAATGGCTAGAATAGGTGGAAATGTTTTGGAATGGATAAAAACTTACTTAGAAGGAAGGGAACAGAGGGTTAGAGTAAGACACTAAGTGTCTGAATGGAGAAGAGTTAGTAGTGGAGTTCCACAGGGTTCAGTTTTAGGGCCACTTTAGTTCCTTGTATATGTAAATGACCTACCTTACAATTTTCATTTGCCTCTATATCTGTATGTATGTGCAAGCATTTATATTCATAAATATATGTATGTATATGTGATTACCTAATTGTGATTACCTAATTGTGTTTACGGGAAAGAGCCCAAAGCTCGTATCTTCCCGTCTCCTGATCGGTTCCATTTTAGACTTAGTGATACTTATCTTACCTGTCCTTAAAACTATGGATTGAGATAGCATTAACTACCTCCTCGCTTAACGAATTCCAATTATCAACTACTCTTACACTGAAAAAGTATTTCCTTACATCCTGCAAAGAAGCTTTCTTACGAAGCTTCAAACTATGACCTCTAGTTCTAGAGCCAGCCATATCGAAATATCGATCCCTATCCACTCTATCATAACCATGAAGGAATTTAAAGACTGTCACCATATCCCCCCTTACTCTTCTAGCTTCGAGTGATGGCAAGTCTAATTCCCTCAGCATCTCATCATAACCGAGATTGCGTATTTCTGGCACCAGTTTCGTGGCATGTCTTTGAACTTTTTCAAGCTTAGCTATGTGCTTTTTCAAGTGCGGATTCCAAAAGGGGGCTGCATATTCGAGTTTTGGCCTCACATTGGTTACATAAATATTTCTGA